>JAJJMC010001010.1:4160530-4188024 GCA_023531435.1 Papaver californicum
TATATATATATATATATATATATATATATATATATATATATATATATTACATGATAATTTATAATAAATATCAACATATTAACAAAGTAAATGCAATAATATTATTATGAGTTCAATATAAGAAGATTACAGAAGGCTCAGATTAAACTTGTTCTTTGAATTGTATACTGCAATGTTCTATGCTGGACAACGGTGGCCTAAATCACAAATAAAATTTTAGAAAAATGATGAATTCAATGTTGTAATAATAGTATTTTTGGGAAAATTGTTTTATCGAAACATTAATTAATTGTTAGAAGAATTCAAAAGTACCTCACGTTTATTTTATAATCATATTAAGAAAAAAATACATAATCGAAAATCGGTATTAGGAACCGGTTATTACGAATTAATTATTAAAAGAATTATGTTATGGATGTTATATAAGGAGAGAAATTAGGAGTCATTTATGAAGTGTATTAGGAAAGTTGATTAGTAGATCTTAGGAACGAAAATGTTTATGGTACCATATTTAGTGCACCCATTGCACCCAACCTTAGATGGTATCCACATGCTTGTTTTTAAAAAAAAAATCATAAAAACTCAATCGACTTGTTCCTTTCCTTTATATTTATGCAAGCCTCACCCCTGATCCTATTCTCTATCCATTTTTATCTTCAAAAATCATGGATCTAGAAAATTACATAACTCAAAGAAACAAAAACAAATACAACAATAACAAAAAAACAAATCAAAGAAAGCAGTTGCCGCATTGTATCCATATAAATACTTGTTTTCTTATTCACGTTATCATCATTTTAATCTTGTCGTCCACGGTATGCAAACCAAAGATCCAAGAAACTTCATTAGTTTCAGCAAAAATTAATGTTATAGCTATAGATAGTGGATATTTAAAGAAGGATAAAATAGTAATTATCTCTACCCAGTAGTAGAATCAAAGAAATAATACTGTATATGCTACTGACTTAGCATCAAAAGCATAAACTTTATATTTTCGAAAGAGAATTGAAATATCGAATGTTTATTACAGGCATCTCACATTGATCCTGTACTTTCTCTAAAAAATATACATATGATATTAGAGACTCACCTGGCTGAGATCTCAATATTTTACATACAACATTGGTACTGTACAACTCAATGCTTACTCCTCTACAATGATAGGGCGGCTCCTATATGTATTGCGTACTAGTATAAAGCAGAATAAACATCCAGAACACCTTTTTTGTTCCTCAGTGGATGTCAATGCTCCTAGATAGATTGCCTATTAGCATAGAGCAACTTAATTCCTCTTTATATTCCATGGTTGAATATTTAGAGTGACCTTACATCAATATTCAAATTATATTTGAATCATATTGATTATCATAACGCATAACAGGCTGCGCACAGATGCATTAAGTCGAAACATCGCATCTTGGTGTAAGTACTAAGCCGCCATCGCGCCAAACGCAAAGATAAAGACCCAATAATGATTGGTTGATCTTGAATAACACATTCCCAATGTTGGTTGCGCAAAAAATCTCAACCTTGGTCGAAGTACAACAAAACCCTAATTTTGGTTAATACCAAATTTCTGACACATCATCATAATCACCTTATAAAAACGTGGCAATAGGTGTAGAATGAGGCAAAAATGTTCTAAACAACATATGTTACCCTACATGTCTACTATAACATACTAAAAGGGTATCACATTCCGAATAACTTTCTAGGAGATATGATTTAAACCATAGACGAACTACAATCTGAAAACTGTCAGAATTTCAGCTAAAACTTCCCGGAAGGTTACTGTTTGCTTCGTTTGACGACCTAAAAAAGCTCAAAACCTAAATATTTTCACTTACGGACGTAGCCATCGATTTCAGGATTCCGAATTGAAGCTAAGCATCAAAATCGAACATCGTATGAAGAAGCTACATCGTTTTTACTAAAGGACGTCATGTCTGAAATTTTCAGGCATAAGAGCAAGCACCCATGGATGTAAATAACAATAATGCTCTTCGAAGAGCAAAGATTTAAAGATCAAAACTTTAAGGAGCAATGGCTTTAGAGAGCAAATAAGAGAAGGAAATAAAAATAATACAAAAATAGGGAGCTTATGGGACCGGTGCCAACCGGCCGGCCGGTCGGCCTCCCTTGGCCGGTCCCTACTCCCATATTTTCTCCAAACTTTATTTTTATTTTTATTTTAGGGTTTTCTCTTTCTATTAAAACTTCTTTACGCTTTCTACCAAAGCCTAGACTCTCTTGCTTCAAAGACCATAGCTCTGCAAAGCTATATAGAATGGTCCGCTACCATTTAATTAAAATATTATTATTTTAATATCCCCTAAATTTTGGTCTTCAGACCAATTGGCTTTTACACCAAAATCCTCTCTTTTAAATATTATCAAAAAATATTGCTAGAGAGACGACATGATACGCTAAGTATAGTCCTACTGACTATCAAATTCGTGCTTAGTCCATAGTTGGACCTACCCTTGACCGGTCCCACCTTGGTCTGTCCTCCTTCTCTGGGATTTTTCCTCTTCTTTAGTTGGTCTCTCCACTAGTCCCTCATCTACCATTGGTCCGTCTGCTATTTGGTTTATCTGTCATTGGTTCATCTGGCATACTAGGGTTTACTATATCGATTGGTCTCGCTACAAATATTTAAAATAACCTTAATTTGTCTTACTCTGATGAAGATAAATATTTTTACAATCGCTAGCACTCGCACAAGTTGATGCTCACACGACCTGGTGCTCGCACGAACAAGCGCTCACGCGGCTTGAAGCTCGCACGAATTAAGGCTCGAACGCCTCAATGCTCATACAAATTCGCTTATACCAATACACACGTCTTTGATCAATCCAGTAATCTCATTAGACTTATGCTTACTATTTTAACAAGATCATTCGAGTATCATTGCTTCTCAGCTGACACAATGTACACACAACTACCAACGTCAATATCGATCAGACTCTCTACGTCTACGATATGTTAAGCATCACAGCTTGTTTTAGCACACAACTGGTGCTTCTTCCATCAATGAGTCAATATGCTAGACTCATCAATATGCTAAGACCGACAGTCTAACTAGGTCAACAACTGACCAATTAATATATGTCTATAAAATAGACTTAACCATGCCCGAGACATCAATTATGTCACATGGAGGGATATTCACTAGGGTTTCATTCTGACGACCTACATCATGTGCGGTGTAATAAGACACCCACGACAAGAAAGTATAAAAGTCGTGTCGGCAGTTGAAAGAGTGGATGGAATAGTGGTCGCATAACTATTAAGTCCCACTAGCACGATAGAGTTGGTTATCAACACACGATCTCCACTTCTCTACTCTCCCACTCCTTTGCAACTGCCACCACTTACGAGATCAATGTGTTAACTTTTTCTGCTATAAATAGGTTCTTCAACCTATCGACAAAAAACAAGAAATTTTGGGGAGAGAATTGAAAGACAAGAGTTTTATCTCACAAGCACTTGAATGATAATAGAGCTATCATCTTTGAGACTCTCATAAAACTCATTTTCATCTTCACGGTAGTTTAACACACCTCATCATTATTGACATTCAATTCCATTGATCTCAATACTCTCTCTTCTTCCCTCCCTACAGATCAACCCTTCTCCTTCCTTTGTGACTGAAACGAAATTGGAACAGTGATTTTTTAATTTATGGGAATTTCGTACAGATTGATCTCTCGAATCTTAAAAATACTTATACAATACAAATGTTTAGTGTTTAAGCGATTTGGTTTTTGATCGATTTCTCCTTGCCTCGACTTGCCTCGACTGGCATTGTTTGATCTCTTATTTTCTCTGACCAGCATTAGTCTTCTTCATCACTTCCCTATTTACCCTCAAATCGTTTTACCCACAAACATTTTAGCGACCACAGTGGGAGGTTAATCTCTCGGTTGTAAAATAAAATTTCCAGATCTATCAATTTTCTCAATTTCAAGATGGTTGATTATAGGAAGGGCTCAGGAGTATTAGATCACGATTCCATATTTTTCAATACCGGCGGAATCCCACTTACTACTCCGAATTTTGTTATGCCCGATCAAACTCATGTTGAGGCTGTAGATACTCAAAGCCTAATCGATATTGAAGATTTAATGAAAATTATGGACATTGTTGTAACAAATCAAGCCAAAATTTTCAAAACCCAGAACAAAGTGTTTACCCTTTTGAAAGTTCTCACAAATCAGTTATCGAAAGAACCGATTCACATCTTCGCGGATGACGACAATGGTAAAATTTAACCTCATGCTGAACGTGAACCCGAAAGGATTCATCAACCTGATTTTTCCGTCGTGAAGACTCAGAACAGTTCCTTCAAAAACAAAAAGAATACTCGTCATATCTAACACGTTGCAATCAGGGTCTTTACAACGAAGGGATATGATATCCTACAAATCTCTTTTGGAAGATTTGTGTTCCCAGACCCTGTCGGAAGCTGCTAAGCGATCAACTATAATTGCACCTGCCTTGTTGGAAAGAAAAAGACCAGCAGGACTCGTAGCAGTCGATGTCTGACTCATAGGATGTACAATACTCAACCATCTTTGAGCACTGTGGCTGTAGGAGGCAAAAAGAAATCCCAGAACAATTACACAAGTGTGCAGCACCAGTCTCAACTCCTGCCACACCATTGGATTGACCACCTCGGAAAGCCAACCAAGCAGCTGCAGTATCACCACCGGCTCAACGCCAGCCTCAGCAACAACCAAGAGAAGCTCCAGTGGCCATAAATTTTCTATTTCCAATTGTAGAAGTAATTGAACTTTTGGAAGTCTGGATACAGGACGACACTATCGACTTACCTCCCCTTCGATGTCTACCAACAGAACAAGAAACGGAAGATCCAAAATATTGTTGTTTTCACAGACTTGTTAATTACCCCACAAGTGATTGCAAAGCCCAGAGGCGGATCTTCAAAGAGAAAATCAAATCAGGATAGTTGGACCTGGGGACTGAAGGTGTACAAAGAAACCCTCTCCCTAACGCAAAGACATATTCACCGCTCTTTATCATACTATATCCGACAAAAGACTACCTTCACTTAATGAAGAAAAATCACATGCTGAATGCACACAAGTAAACAAAGATAGGGAAAAATATGATTGAAGTATCGTCACTGCCGCCCGCCTCAAAAATACTGAATTAGGAAGAACCTTGATCGATGCAGGAACTACTGTCAACATTATCCCAATCAAGACGCTACGAGCAGTTGGAATCTCACACAATGAAGCTATTCATGCACCAGCAGTGATTTACATCCCGGAAAGAAAATCCAAAAATGCTTATGGTCACATTACTCTTGAAGTACAGATAAGACCTGCATACACTGTCACCAAACTCAACATAATCAAGGAGGATCCAGGTTACGACATAATCTTGGGATGACCGTGGCTTCACAGCAATAAAACTGCAACCTATCAAGTACCTTCATCACATTAACTTCCAAAATAAGACGAATTTGTACCTCACACAGATGTTGTGGCAGATAACCATCCTCTATACTTGGAAGAATATCAAAACCTAATGGCAACAAATAAAGAGCCCGGAGAGGATGTAACATCATATGTCGAAAGGTATCGCGCTCAAGTAAAATTCACTGGATTTGTTTCCTTACCACTCAGCTTCCCTCACACCTTTCATGCTTGAGGACTTGAGTTTGTTGGAAAAATCAACGCTACCCTGACTGAGCGCTATAAACGGATAGCTACGACTCTTATGCGTGTCATAAGTGCAACAAATTACTCAAGATATTTCTCAATAATTAACTAGTAATATAACGGTAATAAGGATCGTTCCCACAGAGAGTTGTGTAATTGAGATGTTATTTAGATTAGAAAAACTAGAATAAATACTAAAAATGGTGTTTTGCATATTAGTTAACTAAATAAAAAGATAATAAAATAAATTAAATGATTAGGGATTCCTTTGCCGTTACCAAACGTTGACTGAATTAGTATACTTATCTATCTTTCATCAGAATCATTCATCACCAACCGTAGAATGGCAGGTACTCATAGTTATCCCCAAAACTCCTTATATCACCGGATAAAAGGTAAGCTTAGTCACCGGATTCTATCCAACTGAGCCTCCTTTAGGTACGCTTACAAGGTGTAACTCGATCGAACTTTTTAAGAGTTGTGAATTTAGGTTTGATCATAGTAGTTAGACTCAGTATGCTCGGTCCACTTGCTAGTGTTGTCTTCACACACGATTTCTCCAAAAGAATCCCTCTGCAAGGTCTCACATTCTTTACTTGTGTAGGAGATGATCGACAATTACGGATCGCTCAACTCTCTACTAGCAATATAATGATCAATAGATTAATCCAGCGTGCACCCCAAACAATCTAAGAAACCAATCATAAACCTTAGATATAGTGAAAACAAACGATGATAATAATAACTTTGAACAAACTTGTATTAACTAATAAAGTTTCACGGTTAGAACATTGAATTCATCCTTAATCAACAAAAGGTTTAGCTAGTCATATTAAAAAGAAGAATGGTTCCCCCCTAAAGGGGTAAACCCTAGGTTTTTGATGTAAAGTTGTGATATGAGAGGTAGAAGGTTGTAGAGATTCCTCCCAAGGTGTAGAATATCTTAATTAAGCCTTATATGTCTTTTTTTATAGCCTTCAATGCTTGGACTTCAAGTCTCCTCTCTTCTAGAGTTAAGAAACCTATTAGGACCAAGTTTCCTCCTTTTAGAAGTCCAAAACGCGTCCAAGAAGTCTCTCTTGGCTTGCCATAATCGGTAGGCTCAATACCCATCATATCTAAAGATTATAAGACCCCTAATGTGGACTTTTTCTGTATCCCAAAATACCTATAATCGGTAGGCACGGTTCCCCATTATCTACCGATTGTAATAATGTGGGTTTCACTTTCTTCATCTCGGTTGTTTTTTCCGTAACTTCTTCGTCCGAACTCGGAATGACCTCATTCTTTTTGTGTTGGCTTCGTATTCTCGTTTTCTTCGAGATGATATTAATAACTTATGGATTTGAATGAGTTAAATTTGGTATTTGGTCCTTCTTCATCAATAGTACTTCACTTCCTTGTCCGTTTTAGCACTTTGTAGCTCCTTTGTGGATGATTCACCTAATATAAGACATAAAATAGAAAATAATCATAATAGAAAGTAATATGCAAGAATCATAACTAAAACAAGCATGGATTTGACACTAGAAACATGTGGATTAAGCACTTATCAGCCTCTACAATATTTTGCTAGGTGGATAAACTCAACCCCTTTCCAAGTCGAGCATCATGTTAGCACATTCATTACACAGATGGTGTCCAATCACGGAAAAACAGTATCATGGATATTTTTCTGCAAACACTACAAGAATGTCCACATATACCATGGAACCTCTCTACATTACAACCTCCACGCGCATGACTGATCACCGATCACATATAGAGTTGAGACTGTATTGTTGTTGATGTTATCCACCTCAACAGCATTAATTCCCCGATGAAGCCACTTCATATTAAGGTTATATTTTTCAACTATACTCAAGTTGTTCTCCCAATCAAAGAGTACACCTTCAATAATGGCGTCTCTAGCTTCAGTACGCATATCATTGACGTCGTGCAATACTATTTTTACTCGTCTTGCCAGAAAATAAAGATGATAAACCAACTAGTTCGTGGTGGAAAGGGGCTCATTGGATGGAGGATCAAAGACTACGTCGATTATCATAGTTTCAGCTCTTTTGGTATCTGGAGCAACTCTAGTGGTAGTTTTAGCATCAACAACAGTCCTAGGAGCAACATCATCATGACCGGCTTTATCAACTGTCCATTCTCTACAACCTCGGTATGGAAGTGTTACTCGATGGATTGGACTTCTCCAAACACTAAAGATTCGTATCAAGGCGAGTGGACATGAAAATTTATTAATATAAACTCTTTTCAACTCTTCCACGATGGACGGGAACAAAGAAAGGTCTTCTACAAGATGTTCTCATGACCTCTATATATGAGATACAACACACTTCAGTTCATTGATTCATTAAAAACGTGCCAATGGGTGAGGAATGGGACAATGCTTCTTCAACGAAAGGTGTTCGTTTATGTCCTTGCTACAACATGCTGGAGCATCAATTGGGCATATGAACAGAGAGATATTGCTTCTACACTCAAGTCCATGGAAGCTGAAAATTTGCACGGGATTACAAGTTGTAAATGTGCATGCATAGTTGACTTACCTAGACAACTCCAATTCAAGTGATTCTTTTTGTATATAATAACTTAGTCTCTTAGATTCAAAATTTAGGGTCAAACACCAAATTCCGACATCATATAAAGTTTCTACATCTTCCACAATGAAGGATATACAATCAGAATTTTTAGACGGGATTCATAACCTTGACAGTCGATCGATGTCCACCCAGGTCTTTCCACCAAGTCATTCACCTAGGAATCTCTACCTAGGCCCACCTAGGTCTTTCTACCAAGTCATATACCTTGCTTTCCAGAAAGAGGAAAAGAGAAAGAGAAAGAACGAAAAAGAAGTTTATAATACTGGGGATTGACGGTCCACTGACCATGACGATCTGCTTCACAGTCCAATATCACATGACCGGTACTGGGATCGTCTATGCTAACCATCCATTATGAAGGACATGCTACAACTAGGACGCGTCAACATGGTCTTTGCATCATTCAATCATAAGAGAAACCTCAATCATGGTTCCATGACCAATAAAGGTTCAGAAGTGATGTTTCTACAATTCACATAAACAATGATGGTACTGCAAGCACCAGATTAATGCGTCAAAGAAGAGGTTTAGAGCACAAGTGAACCGATGACATAAAATTCCTTCATCAATCATTCAAGGTACAAGCAAATAGCCTAAAACACATAAAGGGCAGTTTTTCACCAAGCCCGTCAGACACAGTTCTGCAGCTTCCCTGTATAAAGTTGTGAGATAGCAGCAATTGTTGATGAATTTAGGGATTATTTATATACCAAACTCTTTGTATGGATTTCCTCTACAACATATCAAAATTTTACATTAAGCAAATACACGAGCTAAGAGATATGATTAAAACTTCCAACTAAGTCAGAGCTTAAAAATTCCTAATTCTTCCTGAATTTTATTTTTTTTCGTATTTTTGAGGCCCTGAATGAACTCAAAACTCAAATCCCTCATTGATGGGAGATAGCACATCTCCTGGTCATGAAAATTACTGGGTAGATCATTGAAAAAGAACTTCATGTGAAGATTTTACATCATTTTCAACAAACACCCTAAATCTGAAGAAAAAAATTTACCGACGAACTATAACAAAATTATTCATTCATACATATAAGTTTCATTCATTCAATCATTCCATGAAGTCTAAGATATTTTTTAAAAGGAACATGATAAAATATAATATTATTTAAAGAAGTTACGGCTCAATCAATAACCATATTGAATAAAGATACCTAATCTTAAAGAGGTAATCATAAACTACGAAACGCAAAGATGTTCATCTGCTAAGAAAGGTCATGGTTAGAGTTTTCTTCAAGAATCTCTTCGAAACGTTCATTTGGATCGTCATAAACCATCCACGTACGATCTTCCTCGGGAGAATATGGTTCAACCTCAGGATCAGTGGGTTTCCAATTGAGAGGGTTTTCATCTGCATCGGAATCCGAAGCAACATCGTCAACATGAACGTGATGTTCTCTTCAGCCTTAAGCCTCATTTGTTCAAGTCCGCGACACTTTTGTTGATAAACAACAAGTTTTTCATCTTCAAGCTTCTTTCTTTGTGGTATTTCTCCACGTCTCATATCTTCTTCTATGCCCACTAAAGCTAAGAAAGAATAAACTCGGCTCTTGACTATATTCAGATGATTAAGAGGCATACCATGTATCAATTACGCAGCTTTGCTGAAAGGATCATCTATCTCAGAAAACACATCTACAAAAGTCCTCATTCTTGGTCTCTTGTTTATATGCGGAGTTTGTTTCCCTGAAGAATCAGCGTTATAACTACGACTTGGAGACGCCATGACCTGTCACAAAAAGGGTGGACATAGTATTCAAGTCAACAAATGTGAGTACAAGAATATCTTTCCAAACATAATGGATAATACGGTAAAAGCCAATCTTACATGTTTCAATGCTCTCACTAGCAGTTGGTGATATCAACACAAGATTTAAAACTTCAAGGACTTTCTCTTTGCTACACGAAAGATAATGAAGTACCGACGAAGACGATCGAAGAACCAGAATTGCGTTAAAAATCAAAACTTGATTTTTGCCGTAAAACCGTGAATAATACTCACATAATTATTATAAAAAATAATAATTTTTTAATAATCGTGAACAACTCAGTTCAAGTAAAAAAAAAACTCACCAAACTTTGGCTAGATTCCGGCAACAATGACGGCGCCGGTGAGATGAGGACTTCTGCTGCTGTCAATGCTGAAGAAGAAGGAGAGAGAAGGAGTTGGTCGGTCGGTGGTGATGGGAAGAATAATAATAAAATAATAGGGCTTCACCCCTTTTATAGCTATTGGTTTCCAAATCTTAGTCAAACTAGGATTTCCTCTTTGGAGTAACGTGCATGTGCTACACACGGGTCAATTTTGGTCTCCTCACCATGCAAATCAGCCATGCTTCACCAATCTATGCTCTCTAGACAATGCTCTATCATCTTACAACCACTACTACATCAATTATTACTACTTCGATGATTGATTCGACGTCATTGGAGCGTCAACAAATCAGAATCTCGGGTAAAAAATCTAACGATTAAGCTCATTTATTTTATTTTGCTTATGTTAGTAAAAATCACCACTAATGCTTACTGCGGCACATTACTGTACCCCACTAATCAGGGGACTTAATGTAGATGGTGGATTTCTAACGAAGGATAAAATAGTAAAATCATCTCTACCCAGTAGTAGAATCAAAGAAATAATACTGTATATTCTATTGAATAAGCATCAAAAGCATAAAATTCATATCTTATATTCCGAAAGAGAATTGAAATATCGAATGCTTACTCCAGGTATCTCACATTGATCATGCACTCTCTCTAAAAAAATATACATATAATATTAGAGCCTCACCTGGCTGAGCTCTCAATATTTTACATACAACATTGGTAATCTACAACTCAATGCATACTCTTGTACAATGGTAGGGCATCTCCTAGATGTATTGCACACTAGTATATAACAACATTTTCCTCATAATATCACTGGTGCTGATAGTAGTTCATCCCAGATGATTTCTGACTGTTTAGAATAAACATCCATAACACTTTTTTTGTTCCTGAGTGGATGTCAATTGTCACGGACCAGAAAATTCCGCCCCCAGCGTGCTGCGCTGCGCTGGCCAGAACTCCACGATGCGTGATTTAAAAGAGTGTCTCCGGACCTTAAAGCCTAACTTCTCGTTGTAAAGTGCATGTAAATTTTTGCTTTCCAAGCATGCCTTGTCAGCATTATACTTGAAATGTAGTTCCCACATCGTTCAAGCTATGTTTATACCGTTCCAGGTATATTTTGCCTTTCAAACATGCTTTGGAAGCATGGTACTCATACCGTAGTCTCCATATCATTCCAACTCACCCTTGACCTACAAAGGGTGCAAGGCCATTAAAGCCCATGGTGAATGCCTTTAACTAGCCTACCATTCCAACTTACCCTCATTATACCAAGGGTTGAAGGCTATACAAGCTAATGGGGATGCCTTTAGCAAGTATCACATAATTTTGCTTTATTTTCCAAGACTAACTCATGCCTTGGACCAACACCTAGGCTATTTCAAGCCTAATATTTGGCTTCATCAATTTTACTTCGACCATGCTGGAGCCTGCACTTATCTTGTTCTTGCCAAGAATGCAACATCCAGGCACATGCCATTCCATGCCGCGACGGTTCCAAGGAAGTATGAACAATCCATCAAATGGAATTGTAACTACCTCATCAAGTGTGGCAACAATCATCTCTTGCATATCATTGGCGAGCCAGATGATATGAGTTACCATAATGTCGCAATCATCTCCCAAATTAGATGATATGAGCGACAAGGTGTTGAACCTCAATGCATTTCATTGCGGATGCCTACATACCCAACCCGTACCTTGATGGGATCAAGAATGACCGTAGTTCATCAAAGGGTCAATTCGAAAGGGACAAGCAACTTAAGCCTATTAAGGCAAAGCCAACTTCGATTCCAACTTCATCACAAGGCCAAAGGCCAAGCAAATCCTACTCCGGGTAGTCCAGAGGGATTTTGCAAGGTATGTACTAGCTTGTGCATAACTATCGTTATTTATTATGCAAATATGCATTATCAAGTACGTAACACGATCGAAAGATGCTTTCGCATAATTCAAGCTTCATCGCTAAGCTACCAGCATATTGATGCTTATGCATCAAGTATGCTCCAACGTATAGGCTACTTCGCATATCTACATGTACATTACCCCTCATGCACATTCAAGCTTCATCGGTTAAGCTACCACCATATGGTCGGTTGTCAGCCAAGCAAAATTAATTCAAATTCTTACTTCACTAATATAGATTAGAGTATAGTAATAAGAACAATTTCGTTCCCACAGAGAGCAGGTGATTGTTAATTACTTTTGATTACTTATGTAAATAGGGGGGTTTTGGTTGTGACTATAACTAAATTATACTAATGCAAAAAGATTAAAACGAATATCAGAGATAAATAACATTGGTTAGAGAATTCATTTTCCATCTTCCAACATGTTATCAACCAAATCATACTCAACATTCATGCACTCTCAATATCAATAACCTTAAAGCATCCCATCACAGGCTTACTCCGGCAAAACTCCTATTATCATCAAAGACGCAAGAGCCACTCTTTGAATCCTTTTCAACGAATAACTTGGCGCAAGAGTCACTCAAGTTTAACCCAATGAAAGCAATGGTATTTGTGAGTTGAGGTTATTCTAAGCAATCCGGCGAAAAGCCACTCGGATTTAACCTAGGTTACGCTTCTACACATAATTGCATGGAAACATCCCGTTGTTAACAACTATGTTATACTACTTGTAACAAGGGTCTTTCGACAATTCCGGATCTCAAAACCTAGTTTAGCTATAGAGGTCAATGCATGCTCATATAATTTGCAACTTAAACAAACAAGCAATCCATCATACAAGACGTTATAAATGGTAGAACATAAGCGATATTGAAGAGATTATGAACATATGAGAATGAATGCTTCAATTAATAAACATTTTTTCCAACTTAGGACTACATCTCTAACCAATAAGAAAAGTTTAGTTCATGGATTTCTCAAAATCCATGTAAAATAATCAAAAAAACAAGTAAAGCAAACCCTAGATTCTTGTTCTCCTCCTGTTTTTCAAGTGTCCCGAGGTCCTTCTTAATGTCTTGGATGTCTCCTGATATAGTATCCACGAAATCTAGGTTTTTAATCCTTCCGGGACCATGTTTTCCATGTTTTAGAAAGCCCACACACGTGCCAAAACTCCCCATTTACGGTTGGGTTCGAGCCAATAAACCCAATCGTAACTCTGGCACAAAAATATCCCCCAAAAGCCCCCAGATTTACGGTTGGGTTCAAGCCAATCAACCCAACCGTAACTCTGAAACAAAAATTCGCTCCAAAATTCCCCAGGTTTACGGTTGGGTTCGAGCCAATAAACCCAACCGTAATTCCTCCTGGATACTTTTTTATACTTCACTATTTTGATCATTAGTCCCTCATCCGATGTACGATTGACCTCATTCTTTTTGGGCTGCCTTCGTCTTTCAATTCTCTATAAGATGGAAATGACAAATTTTTCATGTTTCTTCAATTAATTTTATGGTTGGGTTTGAGAGTCTAGACCCAACCGTAAATCCTCCTGGAATTTGCCTCCAAAATCAACTTCTTTTACGGTTGGGTTTTGAGGTACTTTCCCAACCATTAATCTTCCTGGAATTCGCTTCCAAAGTTGTGTTTCCATCCTTTAACCTCTTCTTTGGTTGAATGCACTTCAAAACTCCTAAGAAACTCATAAACAAACAAAATCAAGACATAATGATATGAAAACTAACAAGAAATGAATGAATTAGAGTATCCAAATAGTGCAAATAATGCACCTATCAAATTCCCCCACACTTGCCTTTGCTAGTCCTCGAGCAAACTACAAATCTAAACTAACTTAAACTACAACAACTCCATTTCGTTGAGGATACGGTTACACTTAGCATGTGTAGCAAGCCTTTAAACCCCTAGGTGTCCCTAGTGGACGAGTTATAGTATCGTGAGGGTTTACAAGATGTATAACCACAAAAACCTAATTTCCAACTTCAAAACATTCAAGAGCACATGCATCCAAAGAGCTGTGAAGGCATAAAGTTTCTGCATACTAACAATAAGAAGTTAAAAGTATAAAGAACATTATTCTCATGCTTAACCCTTGAGTTAGGAGAAAACCACCATATGAAAGGATCCAGGTTCGAGAGTGACCGAATGTTTCTGCCTCACCAACAAGATTTTATGAATTTGACACTCAAAAGACACACTTTATGGTTCTCACATGTGTGCAGGCAGGAATAAAGATAGAAATCCTACACATATTGAATGGTAGGAAGGAAAGGTAACCTTCCGAATCATATGAAGATGTTATCCCATAGAACGTGGGACGAAAAAAACCCCCTTTTTATTTTTCTAGTGACCTCTAATAAAGGAAATCAACCACTATGCGAGGATGGGAATGCTTACTTACCTTCTCACCCAATCGGCAATCAGCACCACTCTCACAGCATCCAATAGAAACGTCTTCGGTCTTCCAATGTTGATGATGAACTTTTGAACCTCGTAGAACCTTGATAATTTGTAACTCTTATCCTCAATTTCTTGTTGTTTGAAAGTTCTCTATAGATTTATTCTTCCCCACGGCCTTATTGATTGAATACCAAAAACATATATACACTAAAGCAACGATAAGCCTTTTTTTTATGAGATATAAACTGAAAAATAAATGATGAAACTACTATGGCCGTGGGATAGAGACTTTACCACTTGATTCTTCACAACTTGTATTGCCTTGATATCATGAACTTCACTAACTCACATCTATTGATTTCTTTTGCTTTTGTACATAAGTCTTCAACATGTATATATAATTCTGCTAATGTATAGTTGCTTTACTTGAATATGAAATTTGCTCTTTCCTGAACATTTTCTTTTAAACCTTGATTGTCTTCAACTTTCGCACAATTTTTTTTTTGATGTTCCGCTTGTTGATGATGATATGTTTCTATGGACCTGTTGTTATCGAGAGAATGGTGCCAACTGCAAACAAGACTACAAGATAGAGTTAGCAATTCTGATGGCACCCTCATGATTGATAGAAATAACACTCAAGAGAACAAAAAGTAGTGTTGAAATTGGTGTGAGGTTAGGTAGCTCATCATTCTACCCGGAATTTGCGCAAATGAAACAATCTAAACGGACAATTGAAGGTTTGGTGCCTTATTCATGGGTATTGAATGATCAACAACTCTAATATTGTATTCTCTACCGGCATTTTAAGTCCATTTTTGTGAGCTCTAGCCTCTCAACAACTAAGCACTCCGAATATAGTTCTCTAATACTTATAAGTTCAGTTGTTTCGGTTAGAACTCTACATGTAAACGTAGCTAGAAGTATACTAAGTGACTCTAAAAAATATCTAAAAGTTGAAGTTTTCATGCAAATATGTACAAAAGTTTTAAAATTCTACCTAAAAACTCTATATGCATAATTACTCCCCCACACTTAAACTTTACATTGTCCTCAATGTAAATTGATTCCTCCTTTATAAAATCAAGATGGGAAATCCTAACATGATATAAAAAAAAATCAAAAGAGAAAGATAGAAATACAAAACCAATGGGTTTCCTCTTATTTAGCGCTTAGTTTAACGTCTTCAGCCCGACTTTTTGGTCGTCCATAGACCAACAATCTGAAAATTTAGGGATCCACCCATAGAAAAATATGCATTGCAAATATTAACTTCACACAAACATTAGTACAAGAAAATAATAGAGAAGTTATCACTCGATAGAAGTTTCCCCCACACTTAGTCTTTTCTACACTCGAAAGTGGATACAAAACATAGAATTCGGCAAATTCTATAGACTCCTCTTTGCTAACCTGCATAGTATGCGAATCAAATATTTCCAACAATGGATATTTAGAAGCAAAGTCACTCAACAATACTTCTGAAGCACATACATTCAAGCCAAAACGAGGTAAAGGAAGAGGATCAATAAGCAAAGGTTCAGTCAAACCTTCTAAAGTCTCTTGAATTATGGGATCCTTATCTTTTTCAAAAATTTCCAATGAATTACTTACCTCTTGTGTATTATGGTCCTCTATCAAACTTTCTAACTGTTCTTCCTCAACAAGAATCTTGGGATCAATATTATCAATATCATCCTCGGAAAGTTCAATTGGGTCTTCCACATTATTGCTCAATTCGGTTTCATTCTCAACATACTCCTTTTCGTTTTCAGACTCACCGTAATCAGAATCTTCATCGGTTTCCCAAACTTTGTCAGAACGTCGTTTAAATTCCATACGAATGGTCCTATTAATTTCTTCGAGAAGCTCTTCCGGGGCTCCGTCATCTTCCAACTTGTATAGTTTCTGAGCAAGTTTTCTGATATTCACACGCTTTCCACCATTAACTACAGTAGAATATCTTGAACACGACTCTTCCCTTTGAATGGGTGAATGATTATTATTAAGATCAAGAGTTGAGTTAACTACACAATTATCATCAAAGATCATCATCACTGGTGTAATGATTTTCGAAAGGTTCAAAATCATCATCGTATCCCAGAGAATAACGTCGCTTACGTTCCTTTCTCAAAGCTCTTTTAGCTGCTGAAATTTCTGCACCTGATGCCCCTTCATCTATCAATTTCTCAAACCTTCTATCAAGTTCTTTCAAACTTGGTAGTCTTACACCATTACTTAAGCTAGAGTTTCTAAATCTTATCTCCTCCCGTTGAATAGGTGAATGATCATAATTACGATCAAGAGTATATTTAGATAAACCATCACAAGCATAAGTATCCTTCCCTCCTTGTAATTGTTCACTTACATACCCACTATAAGGAGATTTGTATGTATGAGAATAATTAAAAGGGTACGTAGAATATTGGTCATAACCAAAGGATTGGTTGATTATACTCCCCGTATGGTTGAAAATTATCATAGGGTTGAGATTGAAAACCAAATTGATTACCATTATAAGCTTGATCTTGTGCACCGTACATGGAATACAAGTACCTGAAACAAGATTCTCAAAACTAGGTTAGAAAATAAAAAAAATTAAAACAAAAAATAAGAAATAAAACTAAAAACAAAAAATAAGAAATCAAAAACAAATAACAATCCGCTATGCCTCCCCGGAAGCGGCACCAAAATTTGGTCGGTTGTCAGCCAAGCAAAATTAATTCAAGTTCTTACTTCACTAATATAGATTAGAGTATAGTAATAAGAACAAGTTCATTCCCACAGAGAGGCAGGTGATTGTTAATTACTTTTGATTACTTATGTTAACAAGGGGGGGTTTTGGTTGTGACTATAACTAAATTATACTAAAGAAAAAAGATTAAAACCAATATCAGAGATAAAAAACATTGGTTAGAGAATTCATCTTCCATCTTCCAACATGTTATCAACCAAATCATACTCAACATTCATGCACTCTCAATATCAATAACCCTAAAGCATCCTATCACATGCTTACTCCGGAAAAAATCCTATTATCATCAAAGGCGCAAGGCCCAATGAAAGCAATGGTATTTGTGAGTTGAGGTTATTCTAAGCAATCCGGCGCAAGAGCCACTTGGATTTAACCTAGGTCACGCTTCTACACATAATTGCATGGAAACATCTCGTCGTTAACAACTATGTTATACTACTTGTAACAAGGGTATTTCGACAATTCCGGATCTCAAACCCTAGTTTAGCTATAGATGTCAATGCATGCCCATCTAATTTGCAACTTAAACAAACAAGCAATCCATCATACAAGGCGTTATAAACGGTAGAACATAAGCGATATTGAAGAGATTATGAACCAATGAGAATGAATACTTCAATTAATAAACATGTTTTCCAACTTAGGACTACATCTCTAACCAATAAGAAAAGTTTAGTTCATCATGGATTTCTCAAAATCCATGGAAAATGATCAAAAAAACAAGTAAAGCAAACCCTAGGTTCTTGTTCTCCTCCTGTTTTCAAGTGTCCCGAGGTCCTTTCTTAATGTCTTGGATGTCTCCTTATATAGTATCCAAGAAATATAGGTTTTTAATCCTTCTGGGACCATGTTTTCCATGTTTTAGAAGCCCACACACGTGCCAAAACTCCCAATTTACGGTTGGGTTCGAGCCAATAAACCCAACCGTAACTCTGGCACAAAAATATCCCCCAAAAGCCCCCAGATTTACGGTTGGGTTCGAGCCAATCAACCCAACCATAACTCTGACACAAAAATTCGCTCCAAAATTCCCCAGGTTTACGGTTGGGTTTGAGCCAATAAACCCAACCGTAATTCCTTCTGGATACTTTTTTGTACTTCACTATTTTGATCATTACTCCCTCATATGATGTCCGATTGACCTCATTCTTTTTGGATTGCCTTCGTATTTCAATACTCTATAAGATGGCAATGAAAAAAAAAATCATGTTTCTTCAATTAATTTTACGGTTGGGTTTGAGAGTCTAGACCCAACCGTAAATCCTCCTGGAATTTGCCTCCAAAATCAACTTCTTTTACGGTTGGGTTTTGAGGTACTTTCCCAACCGTAAATCTTCCTGGAATTCGCCTCCAAAGTTGTTTTTCCATCCTTTAACCTCTTCTTTGGTTGAATGCACTTCAAAATTCCTAAGAAAAACTCATAAACAAACAAAATCAAGGCATAATGATATGAAAACTAACAAGAAATGAATGAATTAGAGTATCCAAATAGTGCAAATAATGCACCTATAAGCATATTGATGCTTATGCATCAAGTATGCTCCAACGTATTGGCCACTTCGCATATCTATATGTGCATTTACCATTCATGCACATTCCAACAAAGCTCCCTCCCTATATATGTTTTATTCGTATTTTTACAAACAAATATTAGAAAGGTAGGGGTCATCCATCGACTGCAAGGCCGAAATTGAAGATTTCTTGCCAAAGCCAAGCAAAGCATTCTCAGGTAAGCTACAAATAAAACACGCTGATGCATCACGGTGATGCATTCTTGGCTCGGTGATGCATTGAATCATGCATCACGGCATAATAGTGCCTTAGTACTATGATGCATTCATCGGATAGCGACATTGGCTCGGTGATCCATTGAATCATGCATCACGGCATAATAGTGCCTTAGCACTATGATGCATTCAGCGGGTAGCGACATTGGCTCGGTGATGCATTGAATAATGCATAACAGCATAATAGTGCCTTAGCACTATGATGCTCTCACTTATGCAGCTTCAGCTTAGTGATGCATTGGATCATGCATCACGGTATAATAGTGCCTTTGCACCATCATGCCTCTTCGAATACGCATCACGCGTAATAGGGCCTTAACACTATAATTCGAGGTCAAGGCTTCCGCACCCTAATGCATATCTGGGTAAGCTTTATAAACTTAGGATGAAGCTTCAACCCAGGCCATGACGCGTCCATGAGTAGGCGCCATGTGAAAATTGAGGGTGTTACATCAATGCTCCTAGATAGATTGCCTACCAGTATATAGCAACTTAATTCTTCTTTATATTCCTGGTTGAATATTTAGAGTGACCTTACATCAATATTCAAAATATATTTGAATCATATTGATTTATCATAACGCATAACAGGCTGCGCACAGATGCACTAAGTCGAAACATCGCATCTTGGTGTAAGTACTAAGCCGCCATCGCGCCAAACTCAAAGCTAAAGACCCAATAATGATTGGTTGAGCTTGAATAACACATTCCCAATGTTGGTTGCGTAAAAATCTCAACCTTGGTCAAAGTACAACGAAACTCTAATTTTTTTTAATACCAAGTTTCTGGCACATCATCATAATCACCTTATAAAAACGTGAAAATAGGTTTGGAATGGGGCAAAAATGTTCCAAACAACATATGTTCCCCTACATGTCTACTAAAACATATTAAAAGGGCATCCCATTCCGAATAACGTTCTAGGAGATATGATTTAAACCCTAGACGAACTACAATCTGAAAACTGTCAGAATTTCAGCTAAAAGTCCATGGAAGGTTACTGTTTGCTCCGTTTGACGACCAAAAAAAGCTCAAAACCTAAATCTTTTTTCTTAGGGACGTAGCCATCGATTTCAGGATTCCGAATTGTAGTTAAGCATCAAAACCGAACATCGTATAAAGAATCTACTACGTTTTTACTAAAGGACGTCATGTCTGAAATTTTCAGGCATAAGAGCAAGCACCCATGGATGTAAATAACAATAAAGATCTTCAAAGAGCAAATATTTAAAGAGTAAATCTTTAAGGAGTAATGGCTGTAGAGAGCAAATAAGAGAAGGAAATAAAAATAATACGAAAATAGGGAGATTGTGGGACCGGCGCCAACGGGATGGCCTCCCTTTACCGGTCTCTAATCTCATATTTTTTCCAAACTTTATTTTTATTTTTATTTTAGGGTTTTTTTTTTACATTAAAACTCTTTTGCTCTTTCTACCAAAGCCTAGGCTCTCCAGCTTCAAAGACTATAGCTCTGTAGAGCTATGTAGAATGGTCTCGCTACCATTTAAGTAAAAGATTATTATTTAATATTCCATCAATTTTGGTCTTCACACCAATTGACTTTTACACCAAAATCCTCTCTTTTAAATATTATCAAGAAATATTGATAAAGACGACATGATACGCGAAGCATAGTTCCGCTGACTATCAAATTCGTGCTTAGTCCATAGTTGGACCTACCCTTGACCGGTCCCACCTTGGTCGGTCCTCTATGGATTTTACCTCTTCTCTAGTTGGTCTCTCCACTAGTCCATCATCTACCATTTGTCCATCTGTCATTGGTTCGTTTGCCATTGGTTTATCTGCCATATTAGGGTTTACTATTTCGATTGGTCCCTTTACTAATATTTAAAATAACCTTAATTTGTCTTACTTTGATGAAGCTAAATATTTTTACAATCGCTAGAACTTGCAAGAGTTGATGCTTACATGACTTGGTGCTCGCATGACCTAGCGCTCACGCGACTTGAAACTCGCACGACTTGAGGCTCGAAAGACTTTATGTTCGAACGACTCAGTGCTCATACGAATTCGCTCATGCCAATGCACATGTCTTTGATCGATCCAGTAATCTCATTAGATCTATGCTTACTATTTCAACAAAATCATTCAAGTATCATTGCTCCTTAGCTTATAAAATGATACACACAACTACCAACGTCAATATCGATCAGACTCTCTACGTCTATGATCTGTTAAGCATCACTGCTTGTTTCAGCACATAACTGGTACTTCGTCTATCAATGATTCAACATGCTAGAATCATCAATATGCTAAGACTGACAGTCTAGCTAGGTCAACAACTGTCCAATTAATACGTGTCTATAAAATAGACTTAACCATGCTCGAGACATCAATTATGTCACATAAGGGGATATTCAATAGGGTTTTGGTCTGGCGGCCTACAGCACGTGCGGTGTAACAACACACCCACGACGAAAAAGTATAAAAGTCGTGTCGGCAGTTGAAGGAGTGGATGGAATAGTGGTCGCATAACTGTTAAGTCCCACTAGCACGATAGAGTTGGTTATCAACACACGATCTCCACTTCTCTACTCTCCCACTCATTTGCAACTGTCACCACTTACGAGATCAATGTGTTAACTTCTTCTGCTATAAAAGGTTCTTCAACCTATCGACAAAAAACAAGAAATTTTGGGGAGAGAATTGAAAGACAAGAGTTTTATCTCATAAGCACTTGAATGATCACAGAGTTGTCATCTTTGAGACTCTCATAAAAATCACTTTCATTTTCACAGCAATTTAACACACCTCATCATCATTGACATTCAATTTCATTGATCTTAAATACTTTCTCTGCTTCCCTCCCTACAGATCAACCCTTCTCCTTCCTTTGTGTCTGAAACGAAATTGGAACGGTCATTTCTTAATTGAAGCCAATTTCGTACAGATTAATTTCTCGAATCTTAAAAGTACTTATACAGTACAAATGTTTAGTGTTTAAGCAATTTGGTCTTTGATCGATATCCCTTTCAAGCGACTTGCTCGACTGGCACAGCTTGATCTCTTATTTTCTCTTACTGGCATTAATCTTCTTCATTATTTCTCTATTTTCCCTCAATCGTTTTTACCCACAAACAATAACAGAAAATTTTTATTGCCAGCAGTTTAAAATATAGCTCAATATTAACGTGGACCTTGAAATACTTGTTCATAACCCTAATAATACTTACCTAGATGTTTATCCCGGTGAAACCGAAGGTTATGAAATTATTGATTCTAAATTATTGGTTTTTATATGACATGATATTGAGGTTGTTACTGTTTTTAAGGGGAAAATGACCATGTGGATACCACCTAAGATTGGGTGCAATTGGTGCATTAAATGTGGTATCCACAAAACATTTCCGTTTAAGAAACCCAAAATAAAAATAAAGGTTGGGTCAGGGTATGGTCTTTGTTGTTAATATGTTTATAGAAAAAGAATGAACGTTCGGATTTGTCCCAAAGACAAATACTCGAACCAAAAAATTTCGTCCGTGCACGGTCTATTTTCAAGGATCGGATTTCTTCCACAAACAGATACCGATCTTTTTTTATAGTATAGATTGACTTTGTAAAAAGATTAGCACAGATACCAATCTTTTTTTATATAGTATAGATTGGGTGGGGCAAATGGCCATCCCTACTATAAATCCCTTGATTTTCAATTTTTGGAGCACAGTTGGACACTGATGAGTGATGAAAGCTGTTAGATCTGTAAACATTAACTAAAACCGTTGGATTGAGTTCCCATTAGATCAATTACTTACCTCTGACATCTTTAGTCTTTACTATTCAGGCCGGTTTGCTAATGTTACAAGGTAGAAATGCCAAAACGGTGTTAGGGCTACGGACATCTTACAACAAACACAACTATGATTTCATTAAAATCATGCATGCTACTATATACCATTTTCAAAGATCGCCTTGAACTGAAATCGAATACATAGTTGTGTTCTCCAGGCATTAATAATTATCATCCTCATCCAGTCTAGATCGTTTTCTAGGACAGTAAAACACTGTTGTCAATTTTTAACGGTACACTATAAAATGGATGACACAACTATTGTCGTCACCGATTACTCAGATAAGGCGGACGCGTTTTAAATTCTTGCTATATCATGGCTGAATTAGAAACTATGTACACAATCAATATTTGCATCACCTTTATCTCATCCACATTAGGACCACTGACCAAACAATAAACAACTCCTTCAGCAGCAGTAATGCGGTTTTATATCAGCGAGCAAGAAAAATGTCTAATGCCAGAAGAAGAAGAATAGGTGCAACCAAAGACCATCAAGTGCCAACACAAACTTATGATCGAGAGCAAAAATAAAGGCAAGCTACCAATTTAAATAAGAGGCAGAGAGTAAGATGGATACACGATAGGCAGCAGGCAAATAGGGTGTTTTGCGAGAATCGTAGCAGCTAAAAGAAGAAATACAAATATCAAAACACAGTACAGTTTGTACAAAAGTAGGAGTGTAGTAAGACCAAAGACCAATAAAGCTAGAAGGATTGGATACTAGTAAGTCAACCCCCGCTGCAACAACTGCAGAAATGTTCCTTAATTAGGACCTCCAGTATAGTGACCACAAATATGCTACATCGTTTATGCACTCTGACATGCGCTATTGTCTACAACCTTGATAGGCCATTTGACTTGCTACACCAATACCTTATCTCTAACTGCCGAAGTGTCAGATACAATTTCCTTTTCATAAAGGATGCAGATATAATAGTGCTACTGATGAAGTCGTATTTGGAGTCGAGGTCACCCTCGTGACAGGTACCGTAAGGGTGCACCTCCTAATTATATCATAAATATGTATATATCCCAAGACAATATTAAGTAAATAAAAATATTTTTATTATTTTTATTATTTTTCTCAACTTATAAATCCCGACATTTATATTATTTAGTCTAAAGTCCTTTAAGCATCTAGTTAATATTTCTTTTCTAAAGTCCTGCGATTTAGCTCAGTCATGAGACTAACAGAGTTTAATAGAAGAAGACGGAAAGCAACATTGTACCTTGTTTATGCATACTGCATTCCTCGTATTGACCACTTAAAAGGTTAATAATATAGATAGTTTAATATTGCACTTTAACGGGAAAATCTTTGAGGAAGAAAGAAGATGAGGAATTGAGGTAGATTCGTGCAGAACGTGGATATATTATATGGACTTCTGCGATTTGTGCCCATAAAGGAATCAAAGGATGCCAATTTATGAACGAAAGATAAAAAAAATGTTGAAGAACATCTTCATACCGAAGAGCAAATACGCTACTGTGTGGATGGAAGTGGATATTTTGACGTCAGAGATAAAACGAAAAATGGATATGTGACTGGGTAAAGAAAGGTGAATGATTGTACTGCCTGCGGGAATGCACCACCGTTTTACTCTTGATTTTGGCAACTAAATTAATGCAATTAATGCGACTCTTTGTCGGTGAACTAGTGTGGACTCCGTAATCACGATGATGGATACTTTGTATTACCACATGTTGGATGGTGTGTATATATTTTTATGAATGCTACATTGAGGTTGAGAAAGATCCAACCGTTCTTTGATCAGCTGGACTATATATACGAGCTTAATGACTTTACAAGAGTTCCTGTGAACAAAAAAAAAAATTGCACTTTATGGAATGGCTCTTTTGAGTGTATTAGCCGAAAACCCTTCTGCCTCCCCAAGTGGAAGTGGAAATAATCTTGGACATTTAGGAGGATGGATATATCATTCTCGTATTTTTAATTTTAAAAAGAATAAAATCTGATGAAAACTGGATACTAGAAATTACTTTTGGTTTGCTAGAATGTATTGGCATGGAATGCAGTGTCTTCGACGCCATCATCGAAGCCTGTGAAACTGTACATTTTCTTCTATCGTACTACATGTAAACACATTCCTAGATTTTCAGAACGTTGACAAACTAGCAGATAAACAAGAATATCCTAAGTTCACAACTTTTATAGAAATCATTAGAATTTCTGCAGAAGCATGTAATGCTTAAGCATTTCTGTACACATATAAACTAGTTCAAACTCTCTCAATCTAGTTGAGTATGTGTAAAATTTAGTAAATGGGGACTTAGGCAACATGATGACATAACTCATTGATGAAAGAGTAAACCAAAATTTAATTTATTAGAGACTAGTTAAGTTCAACAAAAGATCATGAGAATGCTTAACTTCAACCAAAAAATTATATTTTAATTTCGACTTAAGTTCAGAACTGTTTATAATGAGTATATGACTAATAAAAAAAGAATACTCACATGCTCTTAACTTCATCTCATAAACTTTCTAGCACCAATTTGTTCCCTCCTGCCAAGAATGAAAAAGAAAATCTAAATTAGAAATTAAAAATCATAACAAGCTAACCAAATCACGATTAGTATAGTAGTAACCTTTAATTAAGCTGAGTTATTACCTATTTAGAATTGGAATCATCCGATATTATATCTAACTCAATGTCACTACGCAGGTTATGATATTCTTCCTGATTTTTATAATGAAAATCAATAGTTAGTCTATTGCTACTAAAAGTATCACAATTACGTCAAACAAAAGCAATAACTCTAAACCAAATATTATACCTTACTTGAATTATTAGAGTTTTCCACTTGATCAGAAAAATCATCTTCAGTCTCATATTCACGTAACAACTTCTTCAGGGGCATGTGTGTATTTAATGCTAATAGCTTCTTGATAAAGGTTATTATATCGAATAGTAGTAGTATCACGACAAGTATCTATGACTTCTTCACCTTGATCATAAATCACAGATCCAGACTTTGCATATGACGTCCACCTTTTGAGTATGTATTGAGGTGGAATGCTTTGAATATTCACAATGAAGAAAATCTTTAAGATATGTCTACCTAGGTAGCCTGCAAATTCATAGAATTGGCAACTACATTTGACATTCTTGTCAACAGAATCATATACAACTTTTTGCAGTTTTTTCTTATACCCAAACCGCCATTTTGTCCCATTTTTTTCAACTTGATTCTGAGAATAATGAAATGCTTGAGAGCTAGTTGTCCTTGGAACATACGGAAAACTGTCTTTGTATAAATATCCAATGCATCTTGCTCTATATTCCCTGAAAACCTCAACATGGGTTTTCTATATTTTGTTTTATAATTTTGAACGTTTTTCAGCTTCTCGTCTATCCATTATTGCCCTTTCATATTGCTTAATGAACTCACAAAGAGGCATATCTCGTTTCATAAAATGATCAAAATATGCATTTATATTTTCACTTCTCTGAGTTCTATACATATCCGCACAAAATATAACACGCGTACACATTGATGACCATTTATCTTTTCTTTTTTATATAAATTCAGCAACCATTTATTATCTTTTAATTATACTTTACGAGCATCGATGCCCAAACAAATTTAAACTCTTGGATTGTCTCATTACCGTATAAACATTTATTAAAATCAAAAGTAAAATCAGCATGCACATTAATTATGTGGGATAAATACTTAGCTGCAAATCTACATATATGCCATAAACAATAACGGTGATGCGTACCTGGTAAAAAATTATGAATACCGCATGTTATAGTTGATTCTTGATCCGTTAGCATAACCTTTGGTTTGTTACCGTGCATTGTTTTCACCACGTTTTTTAACCCAATTAAACAAATCTTTTATTTCCGAATGAAGCAAGGCACCGCCAAATAAAGTAGTTTGGTAATGATAGTTGATTCCTATAATAGGAAAAAATGGCATGTCATAACTATTAGGACAATAAGTTGGATCGAAACATATAACATCTCCATAGTGAAAATTGTTGGAGAAAATGAATTGAATTTGAATGATTTTAAATTGAACTATTGGTCTTGGTAGGAATGGATCTTAGGACCAATGGGTCACTAAGAGACACTAGCTCATTTGTTGGGTGGAAACTGATAGACACATTTTAGTATCTAATTTGCACCTTAGTTTCTATTAAGTTAGTATTCGATTTTGCAAATATTACGTGTTTTTATGCTTTTGTAGGTACATTTGAAGAATAAAGATTTGTGGAAAAATTGGCTCAAAAAGTGATAAAGGCACCCAAGGACAAGTGTTATTTGGCACCCTAGAAGTGGATAAGGGGTACCCTCGAGTCAACTCGATCAAATCGGTTCAAATCGGGTCAAACCCGAGTCAAATCGGTCAACCC
>JAJJMC010001010.1:4188034-4205345 GCA_023531435.1 Papaver californicum
AAGTTCGAGAATCGAACCTCTTTTTACCACTATACAAAATTACATCAGAAACATCATTTCCATTTTCACTATTTTGTGAATGAAGAACCTTTAGTTAGTCCCACATTGGACAAACTAGAGATGTGTTCTACCTATATTACCACAAAACTTGCAACTAAGGGAGGGCCCTTAGGGTTTAAATTCTTTTGTGGTTGGGGGAGGATTAAGGCAATGGGCTAGTTGATTCACACTTGCTTTTCACACATGTGCGGTGCTTCCAAAGCACGCATACGGGTCGCACGCTTGCGTGAGCCTGTCGTGAGTTGGCTACGGTCCAATCAAGACTTATCGTTTTTAAAAATATTTTCCATAATTTCCTAACGGATTTAATCAAAAAATTAATGATTAAAATATTATTAACGTTTTTAAAATTAATTGTAATTAATTCGAATTAATTTTCCTCTCAAAATTTTGGCTATAAAAGAAAACCATTCTTCTCCATTTCAACTTACACCAAAGCATGCTACTATCCCTAGCTCTTTTCCCTCTCTCGCTTTGTTGTGCGCACTTGTATGTTTATTTCCCTTCTTATTCTATCTAAATTTTTGTTAAGTTCTAGAGGGTGAATTGAGTTGTGCTAATTCAATTCATAACGGACAGTTCTATCCTGGACACATCTTCTCAGTTGGGGTATAGCATCTCTCATTCTTGAGGAGTACCCGATAACTATTGTGTTAAGGACAATTTGCTGAGCAGGTGGCTCTGTCCAGTTTGTGCATCAACATCAGAGTGTTCATATTTTTCTAACGTTAACAATTTATTTTTCTTTTTAGTTTATTCCATTGTTGCAGAAACAACAATCTTAACACAATAGTTTATTACTTCTGTTTCATTGGCCAAGAGTGATGTTGACAGACCTCAGAAGTTTTATGGGAAAGACTTCAAAAGACGGCAATCAAAAATGTTATTTTTCCTGAGTTATCACATGTTAGATGAATTAGTTCTGAATCCTTTTGATGAAAACTTGAATGAACTGGAAAATGAAGGAGAGTTAGAAGGTTGGAGTAGACAGAACTATATGGCCAAAACCATACCTTAACTGTTTAGAAGATGCTTTGTATGACTTCTATAATACAAAAGAAAACTTTACTGCATTTGATTTATGGGATGCCTTAGAAGCTAAGTATGAAGCAGAAACTGCTGGTAGTAAGAAGTTTTTAGTTGCTCGGTTCCTGGAATACAAAATGGTTAATGACAAATCTGTGGTAGACCAATTTCTAGAACTTCAGCAAATTATTAACGAAATTATTGCTGAAGGTATGGTGATTGATGAAACATTTCAAGTGTCTGCGGTGATTGAGAAATTACCTTCTTCATGGGCTGAATACAAACGAAGACTGAGACATGAAACTGGTGAAGTCAGTATGGTAGAATTGGGTAAGAAGATTCAAGTAGAAGAATTGTTGTGTTCAAAAGATAAAAATGTATCTTCTGCAAGGGACATGTCTAACAAAGATCATGTGAGCGAACACAAGTCTTCCGCAAATCTGGACCACAGCAAACGTAATCCTGGACCGCACAGAAAAGGTACTTTCCCGAAACCAAAATCTGGCATTGGTAAAATTAGGTGCATGTTATGTTTGTGGTATTCCTGGCCATATGGCAATACAGTGTAGGAAGCGTAAAGACTTTTAATAATAATAAAAATCCCAATGCCAATTTAGTTGAAACAATCAAGAACGAGTTTTCTGGCACGGTGTCTGAAGTAAATCTGGTTACCAATGTAAGAGACTGGTGGGTAGACTCTGGTGCTACCAAGCATGTCTGCGGAAACAAAGATATGTTCACCTCCTATCAGAAGGTAGGGGAAGGAGAAAAGCTCTATATGGGTAACTCGTCCGCATCACAGGTTGCGGGAAAAGGAAAAGATGGGTTGAAGCTCACTTCGGGAAAAACTCTCACATTGAATGAAGTTCTACATGTTCCGGACATCTGCAAGAATCTTGTATCTAATGGTGTGTTATATGATAAGGGATTTAAACTTGTATTTGAATCTGGGAAAGTTATTATAACTAAGGGTAAAGATTATATAGGAAAGGGATATAAGACTGAGGGTTTATATAAATTAAATGTAACCTATATTGAAATGAATAAAAATGATTCTTCTTATGTTTGTGTGTCGTTGAATGTTTGGCATGGTAGACTTGGTCATGTAAACTATAGATCAATGAATAAACTGGCTAGCATAGGCTGCACACCAAAATTTATTTTGGATAATGAACATAAATGTGAAATATGCGTAGAATCAAAATATGCTAAAAAGTCTTATAAGAAAAATATTATGAGAAATTCTAAACCCTTAGAATTAATTCACACAGACCTAGTTGACATGAAATCAGTTCAAACTAGAGGTGGTAAAAATGGTTTATCATATTTATAGATGACTGTACGAGGTACTGTCATATTTTTTTACTTAAAGGTAAGGATGATCCCTTAGAAGCCTTTAAAATTTATAAACTAGAAGTTGAAAACCAAATGAGTACTACCATTAAAACTGTTAGGTCTGACCGTGGCGGTGAGTATGTAATCCCTATAGGAGATTTTTGCATGGAACATGGCATTATTCATGAAGTAACCCCTCCTTATTCACCAAATCTAATGGTGTGACTGAACGGAAAAACCGAACCCTTAAGGAGATGATGAATGTGATGTTAATTAGTTCAGGACTACCTGCGAACTTGTGGGGGGAGGCCGTCCTCTCATCTTGCTATGTCCTGAACAGAGTACATTTTAAAGGATCAGACAAAACTCCATATGAGTTATGGAAAGGTAGGCAACCTTCTTATGCATACTTCAAAGTGTGGGGGTGTTTGGATAAGGTTTTTATCCCTCCACCTAAGAGGACCAAGATAGGACCCAAAATTGTAGAATGTGTCTTCATAGGGTACCCTGAACATACTACTGCATATAGATTTATGGTTGTGAGTTCTGAAATATCAGAAATTGGTATAAATACTATTACGGAATCTAGGGATGATGTGTTCTTTGAAAATGTTTTTCCTTTGAAATCTGAATCTCGCATGATATGTGTTGATCCCCTAGATGTCCCTTCTACTAGTCAGAAACTACCTGTAGAGGAAGATGAATTTGAGCCTAGAAGAGGCAAAAGACTTATAGTTGAAAAATATTTTGGGACAGATTTCATAACTTGTTTAGCTGAGACTGATCCACATACTTTTAGAGAAGCCATGACTTCTTCTGAAGCTCCATGGTGGAAAGAATCCATTATTAGTGAAATGGATTCCATTCTACAGAATGATACTTGGGATATTGTAGATTTACCTCTAGGGTGTAAACCCATAGGTTGTAAATGGATCTTCAAAAGAAAACGTAAAGTAGATGGAACTATGGAAAAATATAAATCTAGATTAGTAGATAAAGGCTATAAACAAGTAGAAGGTGTAGATTTCTTTGACACTTATTCACCTGTTACGAGAATCACTTTCATTAGGATGTTAATTTCCATCGCTGCCATTCATAACTTAGAGATACATCAAATGGATGTAAAAACAGCCTTTCTAAATGGTGAATTAGATGAAGAAATTTATATGGACCAACCTAAGGGCTTTGTAGTGAAAGGTTGTGAAAACAAAGTTTGTAAACTGAAAAAATCTTTGTATGGCTTGAAACAAGCACCTAAACAATGGCATGAAAAATTTGATCATGTAATGATTTCTAGTGGTTTTAAAATAAATGAATCTGACAAGTGTGTTTATACTAAACTTGTGAATGATGCCTGTGTGATTGTATGCTTGTATGTTGATGATATGCTTATACTTGGTACAAACATTGATGTAATTAACTCCACTAAGAACATGCTAAATGAGAACTTTGACATGAAAGACTTAGGCCCCGCTGATGTAATCTTAGGGATGAAAATTAGAAGAGAGTCTAATGGATATAGTCTTAGTCAATCTCATTATGTTGAATCTGTACTTAGAAAATATAACCAGTTTGATAGTAAACCTGCTTGTACTCCATATGATCCTTGTTGTAGACTCAAGAAGAACAAGGGTAGTGGAGTTTCACAACTTGAATATTCACGTGCCATAGGAAGTCTGATGTATTTAATGAACTGTACGAGACCAAACATTGCTTATGATATGAGTAGGTTAAGTAGGTATACATGTAATCCAGGACAAGAGCATTGGGATGCACTTATTAGAGTGTTAAGGTACTTGAAGTACACTTTAAGCTTTTGTTTAAATTATGAAAGATACCATGCGGTCCTTGAAGGATATTGTGACGCAAACTGGATAGCGAACTCAGAGGAGTCTAAGTCTACGAGTGGATACGTTTTCACTCTAGGTTGTGGGTCTGTATCTTGGAAAAGTTCCAAACAGACATGTATAGCTCGATCCACTATGGAATCAGAGTTTATTGCGTTAGATAAAGCAGGAGAGGAAGCCGCTTGGCTAAGATGCTTTTTAGAAGATATTCTTTTCTGGCATAGGCCTGTGCCAGCTATATCTATACATTGTGATAGTCAAGCTGCAATAGCTAATGCTAAAAACAGCAACTATAATGGGAAGTCTATACATATTCGTAGAAGACACAATTCTCTAAAACAACTAATCTCAACTGGCGTTATTTCTGTTGAATTTGTGAGGTCTAAAGAGAATATCACGGACCCTTTGACGAAAGGCTTGTCCAAGGAGATAGTTAGTAATGCATCGAGGGGGATGGGGCTTAAGCTCATCAAATAAACTTGCCATGAAGGACACTCAACCTTGCTGACTGGAGATCCCAAGATCAAGGTTTCGAATGAGACAACTAATTCATGGTGGGTTAAAGGAAACACTATCCGAGAATTTCATTCTCTGTCCCTTCCCTATGGTGTAGACGTGATAGTATGACTGCATGTGAGGATGACTTCTTATTAAGTCTTAATGGGTTCTATAGTTTTAATTTAAGATTGAAGTGGGGTGTAGCAGTAAACACTCTTGATAGAACCCACTTATCTGAATGAGGAAGTGGGCCGCTTCCTATGAGAACTGAGCTGATTCTGTAGAGCATTCTGAGAAACGGGATACGTCCAGGGCCAAAATGGACACAACGGCGTGAACTTAACAGCACCTAGAGAGATATCTCGCGTGGAAGTTATTGATGAACTACACCAAGCTATGGCAGTTCAAGACATTGCGTTCACTGTCCATCAAGTAGTTCCGGTAATTTCTCACTAAGCAAAGGTTCAAGACCTTATGGACACCTATTTCCTAAGAGGTATTTCTCGCTTTCTGATTTTATCGGGTGTTTCATTCATGTGGGGGATTGTTGGAGAAAATGAAATGAATTTGAAATGATTTTAAATTAAATTATTGGTCTTGGTAGGAATGGATCTTAGGACCAATGGGTCACTAAGAGACACTAGCTCATTTGTTGGGTGGAAACATCATTTCCATTTTCACTATTTTGTGAATGCAAAACCTTTAGTTAGTCCCATATTGGACAAACTAGAGATGTGTTCTACCTATATTACCACAAAACTTGCAACTAAGGGAGGGCCCTTAGGGTTTAGATGCTTTTGTGGTTGGGGGAGGTCTAAGGCAATGGGCTAGTTGATTCACACTTGCTTTTCACACATGTGCGATGCTTCGCACCGAAGCACGCACACGGGTCGAGGGTCTGCGGGCTTGCGAGCTTGCGGAGCTTCGCGTGAGTTTTGCAAACTCAAAAAATATTTTCCATAAGTTCCTAACGGATTTAATCAAAAAATTAATGATGAAAATATTATTAACGTTTTTAAAATTAATTGTAATTAATTCGAATTAATTTTCCTCTCAAAATTTTGGCTATAAAAGAAAACCATTCTTCTCAATTTCAACTTACACCAGAGCATGTTACTATCCCTAGCTCTTTTCCCCTCTTCTCGCTTTGTTGTGCGCACTTGTATGTTTATTTCCCTTCTTCTTCTATCTAAATTGCTGTTAAGTTCTAGAGGGTGAATTGAGTTGTGCTAATTCAATTCATAACGGACAGTTCTATCCTGGACACATCTTCTCAGTTGGAGTATACATCTCTCATTCTTGAGGAGTACCCGAGAACTATTGTGTTAAGGACAATTTGCTGAGCAGGTGGCTCTGTCCAGTTTGTGCATCAACATCAGAGTGTTCATATTTTTCTAACGTTAACAGTTTATTTTTTCTGTTAGTTTATTCCGTTGTTGCAGAAACAACAAAAATATCCATTCGTGATCTGGCATTATCCCAAAAGAAATTGGTCACCTAGCCTTCTGAGTCAACTTGAAGAGAGTAAAAGAACGATGGGTTCTCTGCTTGCTGGCGTTCAAAGTAGTAAATAAAGCTTGAGCATCTTCTTTTTTAAGCTCTAGTGATCTCTTCCCACTTAAATAATTTCTAACATCTTTTGTTGTAAACCCAATATTTTGAACTCCTCCAGATTCAAGCCTAAAAATATTCAATGCAAGATTTATCTTTATTCCTGACAATTTTATGTTATCAATAATTTTTTCATGACCTTCACTAATGTGTCGTTGTGATCTAAGCTTATACCTTTTCTTTGGAGATACAAGGTTATGGTTATGTTCTTCTATAACCACTGTCACTACCCATTTATTCGTCTTTTTCCTTATACTCATGTTGTTTTATATCCAGTTCTAGTATCACTTTGTTTTCTCTTTTGTTCTTCAAAGGGATTAGCTCTAGGATCGCGCTTACCTTCAAGTGAGCAATAATAAGTACGCCCTATTACTTCCTTCTTATCTTTACGTGATAAACTAGTAGAATGTTTTCGGACATTGAACCCAATTTTTGCTGCATAACGAATATAAAAGGCATATGCATCATCTTGCGATTCAAACTCCATACCTATATATGGACAAAATTCATTCATCTCATTCTCGAGGAAGCTTTTGCAATCGACTTCGCCTATTTTCTCATTGCAATGGGCATGTTCATCCACCGGAATAGGTTTCGCATCACTAGAATCGTTGTATTCTTTCTTCATATATTCTAAATATAAGATTGAATAAAATGATTTAAGAGTTAGTTTAGATGCTCAAAACCTATATAAGCCAACTATATACTCTCGTTAATTTCTTGATGGATGGTATTACAGGACTGATCAATCAATACACTAATTAAAAGGTAATAGCATAAACAATGGATGTATAATATCTAAAGAGTTAAAAGAAATACGATGTATCATTAATATTATACGTTTTCTCCCCTTGATTAATCCCCACAAAGTCATCATGATCAAAGTTTATCGGATCTTCTTCCATATCGGGGGGGGGGCGGGGGGGAACCCTATTGTTCTAGGTTTTCCTGAAGCGAAAAATAAAATAAAGATACTAGTTTATTCACGAGCTACAAAATTAACGAGATATTAAAAGGACTTCAGACTAAACAACATAGAATGTAGGGATTTATAAGTTAAAAAAAATTATAAAAATAATAAAAATATTTTTACTTACTTAATGTTTCCTCGGGATATATGCATATATATGATATAATATCTAAGGCTAGGAGGTGCACCTTTACGATACCTGTCACGAGGGTGACCTCGTCACAGCAGGAATCTCGTATTTCTGTTACGAAGGTCAGTGATGAGCCAACTCTTTAGAATTGGTTCCTTTTTCTAGAATGGGTACCGTTAATAAACCACTTGTGCAGTCAGAAGAAGAATCTAATGAAAGGAGGTGAAGGGAAGGTAAAAAGAATGCTTGGTGAATTTGAAGAGAAAGGTCAAGGTTAAAGTCCAACTGTTGTTAAAAAGCCTTGCGGGTTTATTTTCTACTCTTGCACCTTGGCTTAAAAGTGGTCAATTACACAATCCACAAAGCATGAGCATGTCTATATCTATGTTAGAGGTGTACCTTGGCAAAAAGACAATCATGCATAATTCAATAGTCACAATCTGAGAACTATCAAGTACTGAACCATGTCAGATTGCAAAAATCAGCTCCATGTCCCAATTCCCACGCGAATGCAGATTCTCTCAAGCTTTTCCATTCCAAAAAGTATTGTTTTATGAACAATTGACCTCTTTTTCTAAGTAAAATATTATACTTACGATCTCTCAAACCAAATTTACTTTATTTAAGCACTAACATCATAAATTATTAGAACTAAAATCATAAATTACTAATTTGAATCAACTTCAACCAATAATCTAAAAGCACTTTCCAGTATCATGATTGAAAGATGAAATACATATATAGTGAATAAATTTCAAATCTCTCAAAAGAAGGAAACACTAAAACTTAGAGCAATATACCTTTTGAGAACCAGACTGGATGTCGAACCGGCAAAATCACTAGCACACGTTCAGACTGGCCAAAAACCCATATATGCGGGGTTTTTTATAACTACTAGGTCCACTAGCGGGTTTGGTCCCGTTCACAAAACACCACTGCTCACAATTGCATTATCCTTTCACGGTCATGCAAAATTTGAAACCTTACGGAATCTTTTGTGTTGCAGTCGTAACAAAATACATTATCTGAACTTTCAGGTTGTATGAATAGTATCATTGTACCAGTAAGAGTTTCAATTGTAAGATGTAACCCAGTAGTCCAGGCACAAGGTAATGAGGTATTCTCTTCAGTCTAGTTGCAGCATTCCATCTAATCATATACACCTAATCTAAGTATCTTTACCGAGGCTTCATAATCTGATATACGTTTCAATACACCAACACCTCCATCAAATTCCATTAACTGAAAAGTAGGTAGTGGAGCTTCTGTGTTATTAATAAAAGGATAGATCGAATAATACCAGAACTTTTCTTCTTGAACAACAAACTCTGCTAATACTCTTCTTTCTCCTTCACCAATATATAGAACCATTTACATAAATAGGAGGATCCACCAACTGAAACCTAAGTCCATTTATAGAAGAGGCACAAGGAATTACCTCTTGAGAGAGTCTACTCCATATACTTTTACCACCGTTCCATGTAGTTTGGTCAATAGTGAAGACTTCAACAACAATTGCATCAGCTACATCTTGTTGATCAACTGGGATGACAGATGTTTTCTTTATTGTACTCAGTATGTAGTTGTAGGAAAACCTACAACACACCTAAATGATTATCCTAAACTAATCTTGGTGGTCTCAGTCAAGATTTGAGGTCCAAATTCACACAATAATAAGTAAAATGATGGACACAAAGGATTTACGTGGTTTGGTATTAAAGCCTACATCCACGGGAGTGATTTCACTATGATATGATGATTATTACAAGATTTTAGACTTAGTACAAGAATGCTCTCATTAGTTCTCTCTCTCTATGCCTTACACAGAATGTTCAACCCCTTTTATATTATTTACAGGCCTATTTATAGACAAATAATAAAAGTGAACGATAACATACTTCGCTTCGAAGGGTATCTTCGTTGGAGGTCTCCTCACCATAGTTTTCTTGCTGAAGAGTTCATATTCGCTGGAAATTGTCTTTGCTGGTCAACTCGCTGAATTATCCTCGCAAATGTTGTCATTATCACTCTGTGCTTCGTCGAATTATGCTTCACCACCTTTCCATATAAGTAACAGACTGTTGATCTGACCGTTCTGCGCTCGCATTAAATGTCCAAATGCCTATTCCAAATTTGATCGTTAATCTCTCGCTAGCACTTTCCACGCGTCTTGATCTTAGTAAGTAGGCGGAGATCCCAATGTTGCTAAGAAATTCTTCTGGTGTCTATCATGAAGTTAGATTTCTCGTATTTGTGTTTCACGATACTTATACGTGGCGAAGTGATTTTATATTCCCATACGATACACAAATGACTTTATGTTCATTTGTTGTTAGATCAAATCCAAGTGCAAAGCAGTTAACTTCACGTCTACTTTTCCTTTCAGAAGCCATAGTCGTAGTTTCAATCGAAACTGATTTGTCTCCAGTACTAGGATTACATATAACAAATGATTCCTTATGCCATGCGGTAATACATACCAAACTATTCACAATTTGTATAGGTAACCCATAAGGAACACCATGATACAATCTTAATACTTTAGTACTTTGTACGTCTATGCCATATGAAAAAAATGGTGAATTCGATAATACCTCCTCTAACTTTTTGATAGACATCAACAGTATGATCAGAATTCATGGATAGTAGTTGTCGGGTTTGAAATCCTGCAAGACGCAATGAAAATTTCAAGTATGTCCATTGGAATCCATTTAGGAATTTCTGCTGCTCCTTTTCTTTAAATACCATGACCAACCTCCTCAAACAATGAAATCTCCTTGATCTCATTTTCCTTGTTAAAGTTCTACTGGATCGATTTCCTCACGTTGTCAATCTTTCTCGTACCAGAAACTACCTGAAATATCTTATCTCCACATCTTCCTATGTAATGAGGAATCAATTGTCTTCCTTCCGAAAATCGAATATTATTAGGAGAGATCTTCTTCAAAACTGCTCTCATCACCATCTTGTTCTCTCTCCCGTGAAGCGGCGGCTAATGAAAAAGTCTATCGGCTCGCCAGCTTTACTGTCGTTCATAAAAATCATTCAACCCTATACACTTCATAATTATAGAAGATTATCTTGGCTTTGTACCAATTTAGCGTAATCCAAGCAGTATACGTAAGTCAATTAGTATAAAGAATTGTATTAAAAAATTTGGGTTGTTTGTGAATCTTTAGACAATCCATTTTCATATATGTTTAGGAAGGTCAGGGACGACATGACAGGGCAATGTGAGTCGATCAATATAACATTATGTACCTCTAATGTAGAAAGATATAGTTAATCCAAAAAAAAATCTAGTTAAAAATAAAAAATTAATCATAATCGTTTATTAAAGATGATTAAATATAGATTATCAGTTTGAGGTGTTGTTGATCCACTGTAGGTGATACTGACCCAGTACAATTAAATATGGGTGTAAAAAAAATGTATTGATTTTTAAACTTAATAGCCAATATCATAATGATTTTCCTTTGCCACATAATATTTGCACTAATCAAATTTTTTCAAATCTCCTCACCAAAATTTGCGTATCACATAAGACCTATTTAGGCTAATAAAAAACGAGGATTCTATCACCATTCAATATGAAACCTTTATTTGTTTATCCATTTAAGTGTTGAGATGAGAAAGCTCTATTTGGTTGGAATTTTAAACCATTAGATACGGAAAAAAAACTACATTGATACACGGAAATTATTAAACCGACAAGATATACCAGTGATGTAGGTAATCAACAAAAGAAATAAGAGAATTTAATAACATTACTGGTTGCCAGCGGCTGCATCCATTACAAGAGGATTGTCAAGATCAAGACTGGAACGATTTTCGTCTACAGGTTCCATTGGGATTTCAACAGATGTTCCCTCCAATGGTTTCGAAAAAAAATGCATATGAGTATCTATCTTTCTCTCCTTGTATCATGACTTTGTGCATTACCGCATGTATTTTTCCATTAATCCAGCCCTGCAGTTATATATATAAACATAATTAATAGTAAACAAATATGCTTGACTTCAAAGTTGGTTAAGCTCTCAAAAATGTTGACAATCGTATAATAGTGCTGAAAAGGTTACATGCGTGCTTGTACTGCGAGTGACCAAGGTTCACTCAAATCAGCATTTTACTCATCTTATATTGAACAATGCTACACATAATGAAGAGAATTTTTATCTTTCTCCTGTGGAACCCTTTTGGGACAGCCTTAGACTGAATGTCATTAATTAATTTTTTGTCCCTGAAAATTCAAATTTAAAGTTTTGAAAAAATTTCATGTCACCATGGAATTTCTCACGGGTTTTTTAGAATTATATAATCATATATGACTACGTTTGTATATGGTTTTTGGAGCAAAACTAATATTACCATAAGAGCTTCCCAATCAAAAACTGTGAATGTTCTAGGTTGTGGTAACACTTGAAACCATTGTCCTTGTTTAGAAAGGAGATCGAGTCCTTGTATATCTTGATATAAGATGGTTAGGATGTTTTTATCCATATGAGGCTAGAGACCAACAACTAAGTCATCACCACTTGGAGCTTTGTACTTCATGACATGAAATAGACTATCACTGTTGATGTTTGAATCATAATATTCTCGATTCCTAAGTTCTGGAAAATCATTTTACGAATGACTTTTTCAAGTCCTTGTACCTTTCTGGCCATAGAGTTTAGAGTTTGACTGTCACAATATATGATCAAAGTTAATGAAAGTTGAAATCAGATTTACACATAATATTTGGATAAATATGTTTACCTGAAAACTTTGTACATAATTTTATCACAAACTAAACTATTTTAAGTTTGTTTTAATATCAACGCCTTGATCTAGACATCTTCAACTTGCTATTTAGCTAGATAATTTTATAATTTTATAAATAATTTAATTTAATTAAAAAAGAACGGATTAAAATTCAAAATAATACAGAAAGTAAATTATTTGTAAAATAAATTAAAAATCTTTAGCAACAATAAATTTGTGTATTGTCAGAAAAAGATGATGGATACTACCATAAAAATGATTATTCTTATATTTCTGAACATTTGATTTGGTGCAGCTTGGATTGAATGGGGTTACTAAGTATAACAAAATAAGGGTTTTATGAAGTAATCTCAATATTCCCTTATCTATATTTTAATTAATGAGAAACCGCCCTTATTTGATTAGGGGATTGAATCAATTCAATTATTAATATAGTTCGCAGAGTGTTGGTTGTTAGATTAGCTACGTGGGAATAGTGGGGAAAGAAATCAATTTTCAAAATTCAAACGACAAGATTTTGATTATAAATATCGTCGATTGTGGATGGTGTTTATCATCCGTAAAATAGACCTCCACGATCGACAAAATGCTACGTTTTGGCCATGCGGACTGTGCATGCTACATTTAATCATACAGACTATGAAGAACATCCACAGTCACTGTCGGCAATTTGCTCATTAATGAACATTGTCGACTTTGGATGATGTTCCTCATTTTGAAGAACACAGCTACAGTCGACACGATATTCATCAGTTTACCATGCCGACTGTAGATTTATAACTGTAAAAAAAAATCTTATTAAAATAAATACAACAAAATTATAGCCTAATAAATCAATGAAGACATATAAAAAAGAATAAAAACAGTACATTGAAGCTGGCGAAGTGAAGTATGAAAGTGAATTATGTTGGAAATTGCTGATATCATCATAAAATTATAGTATAATGGAAAAATTATTTGGTGATTATACTAATAACCTGAGTTTGAAAGATATTAACACCAAAATATTTATAGATTAAAAAAAAAGGTACGAAATAAAGGAATATTAAGAGAGAATTAGAGGTATTAGTTGTTTTTTAGAGAAAGGAATTACAATGTAATTTAAAATATGAAAGGTGTAACTTGGTAATTTTAATTCCCCTAGAACACCTCTTTTCAGATTACCCTAAATGAGATTTAACCATATCAACCCCCGGTTAATCCAAACATCCCAGCAGAACGTTCATATTCTTGTGAAGGATGATGAGTTAAACTATTTAGGTAAAAAGAAAAAATGACCTGAATCATGGACCGAAATAATTAATCAATCACAGTTAATAATATATAAAGTAAATTTGGTCAATTATTTATGTAGAAATCATATCTTTAAGCAAGTCCCAATTAACCACAAAAAAAAATTATTTATGGAGATATGAAATATATCTAATTTTTTTAATATAACTAAACACCCCCATCAAATCTTGTAAACTTTTTCCCACTAAATCAAACAATTAGAAGTGTGGTATGGAAATGAAGATTACCTGAATGTAGGATTTTCATTGGGCCACATAAAATTGGTGAAAGCTTCGACATCATCAAGGTTGGACGCATTGTGAATAAATACCTAGACTTTCATACAAAGGGACTTGTTTTTATTTCCCTATGTATCTGTAGTAAAATTTAGTACTAATATTTTTCTCTTTATTCTCATCGGGAAGATCAAATAATTTTTTTAATCCCATAAGAAGTCCTTCATGTAGTTGCACAGGAACTTGATTATATACCACTTGAAAACATCCATAATCTTCACAAGCTCTTGTTTACATAAAACCTTCCACTCTTCACTTTCTTCTAATAAATATTTTGGGTTATCACTGAAACTAATAAATGGGAATCCACTTTCACTGCCTATCTCTAGAACTCTTTTGGGTCGTTCTCTAATACGATATATATTGAATTACTATATTCCTAAAGTTACATTGACTGTGTAATGTATATTACAATAATTTATAAAGATGAATCTACATCATATTTATAGACGATCTATACAATATTAAGATTATATCTTTCTAAAAATAAGTCTTACAAAGAAGATTTTCAAAGACTTAATTGGTATTTATTACTTCTCTCATGGATTGGGTTTGGATCATCTATCACATATTTTTTCAGTCTATGTATCCACCAATAATATTGTGCTATATGACTGTCATTATTCAACAATAATATCTCAGAATATATCTCACATTAATGGTGAGCCGACTCTGCTAAACTCGTCGTTTGATTTCCCAAGTGTTAGTGGTGATTGGTAAAGGAATAAACATACCTCTCTTTGTGCGGTTCCAACCATTGGGAAATCAAATACGGGTATAATATCTGACTATTCGGGGCTAGTCCAATGCCCAATAAACGTCGCTAGATTTAGATTGTAATCATCTTTGGTGAGATACCAAGTCAATGAGTCATATTCACTGGAGAAACAAGCCCATTTGGCTTCATTTAATTCGTATTGTTTATCAAATTCTTCTTTTCCTTTGGCTTGTTGATCCTCCGGTAGCTTCTTAATCTCATCATAAACTCTTTTCTTTGGTGGTAGAATTTGAGGCTTACACTTGTTCATCACATTACACCATATGTAGAACGTACAAAAAAAATTATATGCTAACGAGAAGACTACCTTTATTGCATTCATTAATGCGACTTCTTTGTCGGTGACTCTTACTCCAGGAATATCATCACCTCATAAAATTGACCTCACTTGTTGCAGCGCCCAAGTGTAACTAGGCTCCAGCTCATCCTTCAAGAAACAAAATACCACACTAAAGGGTGACTTGGTCGATGTACGCCCAACAACATTCAACAATGGCATATCGTGCTTATTAGTCTTGTAGGTGCAATCCATTATAAGAAATTGATAAAAACATTGTGCCAATTGAACACACATCAGATGTCCAATAAAGAGATGTGTTATTTATCCATATGGACCTACTTGCTTTTGAGCGTCGTAGTTTTTATGTTGTGCCACGGAAAACAATTGTTGCATTACCTTTCCATCTCTCCGCTCCTTCTTTCTCAATGTCTCGTTTGCATTGTAAATTATGGAAAAAGATGAGCGGTTATCTTTGTTATCTTCTTTTAGTATGCAAAGCATTTTAATTGATGGAATGCGCATTTCCCTCATTTTACCTACTTTATCCATTTGAAGAGGGGCGAGCCTTGCGGCGATTGAATGTCCTTCAAGACGTTCCGGACGAGGGTGCCGCAACTTTGAATAAAACTCATTTCCCCAATTCTTTATTAAAATTAAACACAAGCTTGAGCGGACAATTGTTCTTCTTTGAGATAGTTACATTCTTCCTCCCGGTCTTTCCGTTATATACATAACCCTTCTTCTTGTGGTTTTCAGGCTTACGACTTCTCTCACAAACCATTTCAAATCGGGTTTTGCTAGATTTTTCATTTAGGACCAATACATACATATCCCTTTTTGCATGTTCTCTGGACCAAATTTTTGCTTCATCGGGATTATCCCATGTCTTCATTGAGCAAAACACAAAGTTACAAAACTTGGCAAATTTTTTTGAAAAATCTAAGTACACTTTAGTAACCTACCAAGTCATTCGTATAATGATGGGATGTATCTTCGTACATAATATCAATTGAAGTAGGTTGGTCATCCATAGGTACAGGTTCCGATTGGATCTACAAAATATATGACAATGTTAATTCCGACAAAAAAATACTATAAAGTTTGACTAAGAAGATATCTTTATATCCAACCGAACACTAAAGTTTGACAAGGTCGATATATCCTATATGAACCGAACACCCAAGTTCAGTTAGCACCTTTACAGCCATACATCGCCGAACTTTGTACTAAAAGTTCCCGCTAGTTTGTACCTAATAGTTCGGCTAGGAAATTTTTTGGATCGCACTAGCCAAACAATACACTGGTTCACCTAAAACTAGACAAACATTAGGAGTTCTTAGATTAGGTAGCCGAACTTACTCCAAAACTCCATGAACTCAAAATTCGGCTACATGTTCTTCATTTTACTAGCCGAACTTTTATCGAGCTAGCCGAATCTTAGCTACAAAAGTTTACATTTTCTCCAACTTTAAGTCAATTCAAGCACAAAAACACATTAACATGTATACCTGAGTATCAAAAACATTATAATCTTCATATTCTTCGTTGTGATCCTCGTTGATCTCGTAAAAACCATCGTTTTAAGATTGAGATTGGGTTTGGGGAAGAAAACATTCACCATCTAATTAACAATCATTCAACACCGGATCGTTGTGAAGATTAACATTATTTACTCTACGATTTAAAGGTTCTGATTGCTCTGAGTTTGCATTAGAGTCACTCATTGTGTATTTAAGAATCACCAAACCTAGGTTTCAAAAAAAAAAATATCCAAAACTCTTCTTCTCTAACTCAATAATTATAATTCGATAACACAACACTAAAACCACTTCAAATGTTTTATCTAATCTAACTAATCTAATCTAAAACTTACGATCAACTAATTTAACTAACTTAAATTATTAACTTCTAAGTAAGTAAGAATATTTTTATATGGATATGGGTAGAGCTGTCAATGAGTCTGGGTCCTCCCGGGTACCACTGGACCCGGAACCTACTTATAAAAATCGGGTTTGGTTCCTAAATTTGTGGATCTATAACCAAACCGGTTAAAACCAGGGTAGATGTCGGTTCCGGGTACCCGTAGGGTACTGAAAAACTATCAATTTTCTCTTAAATTCTTGATATCTTCTTCTTTTTTACTTGAATCCAAATTATGTTTTTACAAGTGTATTGTAATTTCTTTATTAATGTTCGAAATAAAGATTAAATATAAGAGGAAAATAGAAATGAGTCTAAATTTAAGGCAACCCTAGAAGAATTCTTTCAGTTTTGATAAAAGAGTGAAATAAACGGGTAACCATAGATAAATACGATTGAACCCGTTAAGATTTTAGATATAATATCTGTCAGATCCTAGATTATTAATGGGTCCAATTCTAAAACGCAGAACCGCACTTAAAATCGTCGGATCCAGTTTTGATTCCGGATAATAGATATTTATT
>JAJJMC010001010.1:4205355-4270565 GCA_023531435.1 Papaver californicum
ACAGAGGGAATATATAAATATAAGCCCTATGAGGATAGGATCAAAGCCTATCGAGATCCAAACGGTTTTACCATGCCTAGTATGGACTGACTACTGACTGTTGTAGTCTGTAGATAGTAGTGAGTAGCTGCACCGTATGAGCACTACGAGCTCAAAAGAAGAAATCTGTAGGAAAATCCATTGAAGTTAGTTACCAGGATTAAGAAAATCCAGGAAGATCTTTCATCTTTGAAAGACCATTGCAGAGAACTCTTATCTGCCAAGCAGGTATTTTAACCCTAAAGCTGACTCATTTCATTTTATACAACTTGTCATTTGGATGCTTTAGTTGTTGGTAGGGTTGATTTAAATGGGTAGGATTGTTGGTCTAGATAGGAAAGGGTTAAATTTGCCGTCTATTAATGTCTTCTATTTATTCAGTTGAAAAATTGGGATAAAGTAAATTTTGAAATATTCATGGGGGTAAATGGGTAGAATCATGCAGTAGCATTAATTTCGTAGATCACTATGCTGGTCCCAGATTGCCGTTTGTTGCTAACATTCTAGGGTTATGGTTCTCTATATGGGATAGAGCTGTGGCTGATATTTGAGGTACTTGGGTATACCAAATTGCTGTTGTGGTGTAGATTAATGTTTATTATTGGAAGTGGAAACAGGCAACCCTAAATAATTTCTGGTTTAGTCAAGTTCAATTTATCGTTCTTGGCGACACAATAGTGTTGTGATTTCGCATGTTACATAGAACAAGAAATTGAGGGACATATTAATATGCGTAAAAGAATGAGAGTTAGATTGCTAGGTTGAACACATGGACTATCTCTTTATCCCAATTCTGTTTTTTTTTTTTTTTTTGTCTTGCAGGATTTGATAGACAAGGCCAGGATGAGTCTGGTTAGTAATAGGAGTCTAATCCAACGGATGCAAGCATCATCTGGGATTCCTCCTACTAATGATTAGGATGATCCGGCATACACTAATTTAAACCAGGTATTTGCTTAAGATTTTGATTTGTCAATTTATTTTGTTTGTACAGTTTGAAGTTGTATGTCTTGTTATGCATGATGAGAAACATGTGAAATAATTTTTTACAAGACGGAAACTCAAGTGCATTTTTGTCCATTTAGAATCTTTATTTCTGTTATTTCTTTAAGTTTAGTTTTAATCTTTCATTTTTATTTCTTTTGATTGATATTTACTCTTCAAAGTTAATAATTAAATACAATGGATGAGGTTGCATTTTCCAAGTGGCACCTATAGATATTGTGTCATTTGCCAGCAAGCAACCAATAGTGAATTGAAAGCGAGGGAAATCTAATATCAAGGCAAGAAATGATTGCCTTGCTATAACCTTCAAAAGTTTTGCACCATATACCTCGTTACATCTTAAACTTTTCCTCTTTTTCTTTTACTACCTATTCCATTCTATTTAAAAATGAAAATCCACTTCTGGATTTTGTGTGTCAAGACACATGAACACCATTTGCAGTGTTCACGGACACTTCAGCTAGTAGTTGCACGTAATTCTATTAATGCCGTGTGTATAGCTTGCATGTGCCTGCACAATTGTGTTTCAGTATATGAAATAGTGATACATTAGTGTCTTTCACGAATATGCAACAGTTCCAAACTTGTGGAACATATTAAGAATTAAAAATAGTACCCCTAGGTGCTGAAAAAGTGAACATGTAGTGTATTTCCATGTCGGCATTTAGGCATTTTCGACTCACCGTGTCCGACACTTACACATGTTCCAGTACCATTGGAACATAGTTCTGGAATGTTCATGGTCCAGCATTTACATTATTGGTTTTTGTCGCCCTTACTGAACTTTGCTTTCAAATGTATGCAGATCATTGCTGAGTGGACAGCTCAACTCAGTTCAAAGACAGGTAAACACTTCGTCTCCTCATTGTAGTACATATTGATGGAAATTTCCTGTGGTTGGAAAGTGTTGGACATGCTCTTGTATGAGTTCTCCATCCCTGGATGGAAGGCTGGTTCCATGCACCTACTCGTAAGATGTTGGGAGTAAATCGCTCTTCATGTAGGCATGGGATGTTAAACAGTCACCCACCTTAGTTTGATTGTGATCATACCACACTTACAGGTAGGATACTGACTATAGGTGATCGTGGTTTCACTCACCCGCCTAACAGGTAGAGTTTTATGTTAGCCCATCTTTGTCAGACCAACTGAACAAAGCCCGACAATGATCAGGGAAGAAGAATGGGTCACTGTCAACAAAATGATTCTCTGCTGCGGGTTTAATTTGGAGTCCAAGGCCTCTGAAGAGATACATGCTAACTGTCCATTATATTCTGGTATATTTTATTTCTGAGAAATCTGAGGAGTTTTTGTATGTTTCATGTTGGCAGGGGATGATATGCTTGTGTCTGACTCGGATGATATCAATAAATTGCTTTTCTCAGCATTAGTTCACCCAAATTGAAAAAAAAGGAACATCGAAGATAACCAAAAAGTAGCCTCTTCAGAGCCTTCTCAGCTATTTTGTGTTATTGTGTGTAAGGTACATATATAGATCCCCCTTTCCTTTCTTGGGGTGCCGTTAATTAATCCTTCTTAATTTCCAATTACAAAACGTTTTCGTGATACATGCTGGAATATGAAATCTCTCCTGTATATTGGTGCATACAAGCTTGTTAGAAAATCATAATGATTTGCAGTTTTAGCTTACTTGTTTTGAAGATTACATGTCTTTCGTAGAATCTTGAAATTTACCAATTTCCATTTCAAATCCTTTGTTGTTTGTGCCCTTGATTCTTTTTATACATAGTACTGCTAATAGAACTCAGCGTTTAGGTATCAAAGTATTAAGAACTTCATTACCCAAACCACTATTTCTAATTATAGAAGTTTGAGTGCCTTTCTGATGTATAGATCCCTCGAACAAATGTTGCTCTAATTTGTAGAAAAACGATCAATTCAAATATTTCTCTCGCCATAGAGTGAAGACTAATGGCCTGATGCCTGGTTCTGTCTGGACTGCAGGCTGGCCACTATCATGGGATGATGATTAATTATAATATTCTCTGACAATGATTAATTCAAGATCCAAGTATCAGAAACTTATTGCCATTATCAATTCTGTTTGTAAAATGCATTGGTAGTTTCTGCTTTTTTCAGAAGTCATTGACTGACTGGAACAATCTGCCCATTTCATTCATATGTAGCAACATAGGCCAACAATTTCTTTCTTGTGGCCTTCGGAAAGTTGGTAAAAGACACCAAAATTCCACCGTTAATGACCATGAGAATAAGTTGTTACAAAGTTTAGAAGGTTACTGCAGTAGGGAATGGCTGGAAAATTGTTGAAAACGGGTCTCACTTGTCCTTCCTCAAGTAATCCTTCCCTCTTAATTGCATGATGTAAAATGAAGAGTCTCTATTAGTCCATACAAGCTTTTTCGATAGTTGTTATGTCATGCAGTTTACCTTTCTTATACTGTATTTATTCAAGCATAACTGTTTCCCCTGATTCAGTGTTTGTCCAATTAATTCTTGTCTGGAGTATCCTTCATTTGTTTTCTGTACAGACGTTTGAGCTTCTGTCTGGCTGCCCTATCTACTATATAGGTCTCTACTTCCACATTTTTCCTCTTACCAAAAGAAGTAGGGAAAGCAATGACCCAGTTGCCGAGTTCTGTCTGGGTACCATTTGCCGATATTTCTACTTTGTTCCCTTTTTTGGATTTTATTACACCAAACTGCTTTGTCACGTAGCTCCACATTGGAGCTGGACCCGACCAATCTAAGCTAGCTTGGTTTATCATATGTCTTCACGGCCCCGTCAGAGTATCTGATTGTGCACAATGCTAAATGTTAAGCTGCATTTGTGGTTGCTGTTTATGCCTCAGAAGTCAGAAGACATTGGTCGGCCTGACCAAACTGCCATACTACTCCTAATCAGCTAGCAATAGCTGGGATAGTGGAGGATTTCTTAGCCTATGCACACATAGATAAAAACACAGAAAAATACTCATCGTCCACGACTTTAACAACTCCGACCATGCAAATGAGATTATAGGAAGTTTTAGAAGGTTAGACAGCAAGCATAGCTGAGAAGTTGTAGAAGAGGGTAACTGAATGCAATAATTAAATGACAAAGACACCTGTTCTTGCCGATAACTGTATAATCGTAGTTGCTTCATTGATTATAGATTGTAAATTGAATTTTTAATTTCTTGATATTGTTTGAATCGATAAACTTTGATGCAATTAAAGCCATGTTCACCAGACTTTACCTTTACGTTATGTAAGCAGAGGTGCAGAAGACAAATTAGTTATGAACTTAATGACTCCTTGTCTCCATATAATGGAAGCTAGAAAGGTTACACTTCAAAGCGGTTAATTTTTGGTTTGTGAGTTGGAAAGACTTTGTATCTTAGACCTCCTTTGCTGATTTTCATTTAGTTATGTAGTACTGGTTTACCAATGGTATACTCCCTCCGTCTTCAAAAAAGAGTTACTCCATAGAAAAGAGTTACCAATGATATACTCCCTCCGTCCGGGAGGCAATATGATTTTATCTCCAATTTGGGTGGTTCAATCTTTTGTATTTGAATCGGGATATTCGGAAGGATTCTAAAAACAATCAACGCTACATGAATAGAGTAATCAAAAGAACGTGATATCAATTATCAAGTTTGGGCTCATACTCGCTATTAATTAACCTAGTGTTTTTATGGCGATCCAAAAAGAATTTGGGGTGACTAATAAAACAAAATAGAGTCACTACGAAGTAATATCAACACACCCCTTATCCATATATTTTTCATAATGGCTAATCTATCCTTACTTAATTAGTTACTTAATTTTGATTATGTTAGTGTTAGAAAAAATCATTTGAGTTATAGTTTTAAAAAGAAATAGAGTGTGTTAGAGAAGAAGAAGAAGAAGTTTGGGAAAACTAGGTTTACCTAAAATCAATAACAAAAATTGATGAGTATGAAGAAAAAGGTGGGAAACATCATTAAGAATATCATGTTTAAGGTTCAATAACGATTAGAGATGGCGATTGAATGCATTCAGCGCCATTAACGTCCCAGAACCGGTAGATAATAGAGTACGTTATCTGCCGATTATACTCTTATGTTCCAAAATATAAACACAAATTGGCAGTTTTATGATGTTCATTATCTACCGATTGTGATAGTTGCCCAAAATTTAATTTTTTCAAAACTAATAAAACTTCGAATTTCTTTACTTTCACAATCGGTAGTTTCGTGATGTTCATTATCTACTGATTGGGATAGTTGTCCCAAATTTAATTTTTTCAAAACTAATAAAATTTCGAATTTCTCTACTTTCACAATCGGTAGTTTCGTTCCTCATCTTTCTCCCGATTGTAATGCCCCAAAAACTCAAGTTTTATGTATCCAAACTTGCCATAATTGGTAGTCTCGTTCCTCATCTTTCTCTCGATTGTAATGTCCCAAACACTTAAGTTTTATGTACCCAAACTTGCCATAATCGGTAGTCTCGTTCCTCATCTTTTTCCCGATTGTAATGTCCCAAAAACTCAAGCTTTCTATACCCAAAAGTGCCCATAATCGGTAGGCTCGATAGCCATCATATCTATCGATTGTAAGACCTCTAAAACATACTTTTTCTGTGTCCGAAACTGCCTATAATCGGTAGTTTCGGGTTCCCCATTATCTACCGATTATTTGTTGTGTGTTTCACTCTTTATTTCGGCTGTTTTGCCCACAATTTCTTCGTCCGAACTCGAAATGACCTCATTCTTTTTGCGTTCACTCTGTATTTGAATTATATAAAATATGATCATAATAAATAATGGATTTGAATGAGTTGAATTTAGTCTTTGACTCTTCTTCATCAATAACACTTCACTTCCTTGCTCTTTTAGCACTTTGTAGCTCATTCTCGGATGATTCACCTGATATAATACGTAAGATAGAAAACAAACGTAATAAAAAGTAATATGAAAGAATTATAGCTATAACAAGTATGTTGTTGACACTCTAAACATGTAAATTAAGCACAATCGTTAGTTTCATGATGTTTATTATCTACTGATTGTGATAGTCGTCCCAAATTTATTTATTTTCAAAACTAGTAAAACTTCTAATTTATCTACTTTCAAAATCGGTAGTTTCGTGATGTTCATTATCTATCGATTGTAATAGTCGCCCCAATTTTTATTTTATTTTCAAAACTAGTAAAACTTCGAATTTCTCTACTTTCACAATCGGTAGTTTCCTGATGTTCATTATCTACCGATTGTGATAGTTTCCCCAAATTTATTTATTTTCAAAACTAGTAAAACTTCGAATTTATCTACTTTCAAAATCGGTAGATCCGTGATGTTCATTATCTACCGATTGTGGTAGTTGCCCCAAATCTTTCTTTTTTTCAAAACTAGTAAAAAATTTAAATTTATGTACTTTCACAATCGATAGTTTCCTGATATTCGTTATCCACCGATTGTGATAATTGCCCCAATTTTTTTTCAAAACTAGTAAAACTTCGAATTTCTCTACTTTCAAAATCGATAGTTTCGTGATGATCTATCGATTGTGATAGTTACCCCAAATTTATTTTTTTCAAAACTAATAAAACTTCGAATTTCTCTACTTACACAATCGGTTGTTTCCTGATGTTCGTTATCTACCGATTGTGATAGTTTCTCCAAATTTAATTTTTTTCTAAAACTAGTAAAATTTTAAATTTATCTACTTTCACAATTGGTAGTTTCCTGATGTTCGTTATCTACCGATTGTGATAGTTGCCCCAAATTTAATTTTTAAAACAAATAAAACTTCGAATTTCTCTACTTACAATATCGGTTGTTTCCTGATGTTCGTTATCTATCGTTGTGATAGTAGCCCCAAATTGAAATTTAGCAAAATTAAAAAAATTCGAATTTCTCTACTTTCACAATCGGTAATTTCGTGGTGTTCATTATCTACCGATTGTGAAAGTAGCCCAAAATACAACTTTTGCAAAACATATCAAATTTTGAATTTTTATACTTTCACAATAGGTAGACACGGGTTCATGTTATCTACCGATTATGCTAAATTTTTAGTACATAAAAATTGAATTTGTTGACACAAAAATAATCGGTAGATAACGATCAATATTACCTACCGATTATGGTTGATGTTCTTCATTTCTTAAGAACATCACCAATAATCGGTGGATAAAATCAACTTCTTACCTACCGATTATGTTTCTGCAACTGTAAATCCTAGAAAAAAATTTGATCAATTTTTTGATTTCAAGCAATAAAATCTAAGTTTGGACACAACTACTATCATTTTTCTGTTTTGTTTGTTTAACTCGAATTTGTTTTGATGTTCTAAGTTTCAACTTTAAGGTTAATGAATTTTTTTTTTAAGTTCAAACAATTAATCCTAAAGTTTGTTTGGTCGATGATGTTTGATTTCAATCAAAATGAAAACGATGGAAAACAAATTTAATCGGTAGATATAGAGAAGGAGAAGAGGAGTATTCAAGATGATTATGAAAATAAGAATATAGATTTAAGTTTAGAGTAAAGATAAAGGATAGTATAGATATTTCTATTTTTAAGATACCCCATAGCCACCTTCATTGGATGGGACTAAATTAGTCGCCCCAAATTCTTTTTGGATCGCCTTCAAAAACGGAAGTTTAATTAAGAATGTCTGCAGTAGGGTGTTGAACCACAGTTGGTGAGTGATTGTGGCTAAGATTATTCCCAAAAAAAATAAAAAAACCTTTGGAAACTCGTTCTTACCTCCTCAGTTGGTGGTTCAACTTTTATATCTTCATAGGTGTATTCGTAAGGATTCTAAAAACAATCAAGGCTACATGGATGGAGTCGTCATAAGAACGTGATATCAGTTACCAAGTTTGGGCTCAATGCTCACATACTCGCTATTAATTAAGAATGTTTGCAGTAGGGTGCTGCTGAACCACAGTTGGCGAGCGGTTGTGGCTAAGATTAGAGCTTCTCCAATGGAATATATGTGAAGACAAATGTGTAAATTCACATAGGATAGACATTCATTTTCCCTGAAATGATTCTCCAACCTCAACTTCTTAAATCAATGTGAAGATGACATGGCTTAATTTTTAGTTGATATCCTCAAAGTAAATGTCCAGAAGCTATCCTAGTAAGCTTTTACTTAACTAAAATTAATTCTAATATATTAAATAATCATTTTTAACTCTAATAAAATTTTAACATTATTAAAAATAAAATTTACAGTTAATCAGAAAAGATCACAAACATCATAATTGGAGATGATTTTTCCCCTATAAACTTAAGGAAAAAATAGAATGAGGATGTCATGTTTATATTGTCACCTAGGAAACACACACAACAACCATTGGAGAAACTCTTATTCCCGTAAAAAAATCATATGGAAACTATCACAGATGACATGCCCACGTGTTTGCTACTGGAAGCATGGAGTTCATAGGCCTACCATAGCTAGGGATATGGAATCATTTTCTCTAGCGAGCATAATTTTACCTCAGAAAGTACAAATCAGCAATTGTTTGGTTATCTGAGCCAACGACAATGAGAATCTCTAAAGTCTAAACTCTCCCTTTCAAAATTTCAAGCTTCCTCTCATACTGCTTTAAAATCCAGAGGTGAGTGACTGATTGTTATAATCATCAGCTTCCAATTTGAATTGCCAAACTCAAAAGAAATACCGGCTAATTTACTGGTAGATAACCGGGAAAGTAATCAATAGAAAAAAAATCATCAATCGAAAAAGTGATCACGAGAAATCATTATCATCATCAGAAGAAGAAGTAAGTGAAGAGATTATGTTCAAGAAGAAGAACAAAAATCATGAGAAAAATTATCAAAAAAGATTACTGAAATTTGAAGAATTGCCAAATTATATGAAAGACAATGAATTTATATTAGATCATTACAGATGTGAATGGCCATTAAAAGATACTTTCTTCAGCGTTTTCTCTTTGCACAATGAAACCCTAAACATTTGGACGTAAGTATAATCAAACTTAGAATCTAATTACATCTGTTATTTGCTTCATAATCCTCTGTTTAATTAAGAAATTAATTCAAATTTACAAGCATTTGGGAGGTTTCTTGATTTTTCTATCATTGACTATGTTGAGCTTGATTGATTCCACTTTAGAAGTTTCATCATTTCTCTCCGGTCTTTCCATGTTCGTAATGAATTTCTAGGCTAAAATAAAAAAGTGATAGTAACTCTTTTCCTGAAACGGAGGTAGTATTATTTTTGATTTTATTTTTCTTGATTTGTTTCTTAAAATTAAACTCATCGTTTTGATTCAGATCGATTCAGAAGCCATGGATGATGATTTTGAAGAATGGTTCAGATATTCCATCAACTGATTCAGCTATAACCGTAAGTTCCTCTCTCTAAAAAGTATGATTAAAACAGAACTTCATTAGATTTTTCCGTAACGTTACCCTACACCCCGTTTTTTTTCGTAGCCTTTTCTATGCTTCCCCGTGATTATGTGGGCCTGTTTGGTGCGACAAAAAATCTAAACCCCTGAATTTGAAATTTGTTTACTTTGTGAGTTACTCATATTCTATACCAGTGAAGAAAAAAAAGCAAAAAACATTGAATGATTTTTAGCAATTCTTTGCATTTTCCGAAAAAGATAATGTTATTTGTATTTTCCGAAAAAGATAATGTTATTTAGAAATTATACGAAAATTTAATATCGTTTTCAGAAGAGGCGTAAAAGTCATAAATTTCTATTTTAAAAATTCGTACAGAAGAGGGTAATGGCGATGAACTAATGATGTGCTGAAGTCCCCCACTGATATACCTTAAATGCTTGACATCTGTGAAGTTAAATGAATAATTTAAGAGTACCTTAATTTCAATTTAGTATATGTGTGTGTTATTGTAGGCACTTATTACTATGTCAAAGGAGTTAGTGACGTTGGTCCCTCCCATTCTGATGAAATCCCCATTTGCAGAATATAGATGTTTGTTATAACGCTCCATAAGAGCAACCGCAACGGTACGAGTATACCAAATACCAAAGAGTAAAAAAGTTTGGTCGTTTTTTATTTTTTCCACAACGGTTGCATGAGTAAATATGATCGCACGTCATTTTTAATAGACGTCTGATATAAAACGCTATTGTAGAAGAACGTTAGGTGACACGGACGTTTCTTTAGTGGGACGTATGTTGTTGGACGCATATCTAGGTGAGCGTTTCATATTCTGGAACCAGGCGTGCACTTATAAATGAGTGTTTGCATGCTCGTACGCTTCTGTGGGTGGACGTATGTTTAACGTCCACACTAATAAGCGTCTATTTTACCAGCGTTGTATTGGGTGAACGTTTAGAAATTGTGCGTTGTACTGCGTGGACGTTTAGTGATAAACGTTCTTCCTAATAGACGCCTGAATGCCAGAAGCCCTTCTAGAACAGCGCTTACTATTGAAACGTCCGCCCACAGAAGCGTTAGCTGAGCGTCCGTGTAGATGAGCGTCAATTAGACGTCCTTGTAAGGTGAGCGTCCGTGTGAAGTAGGCTATAGACGTCCTCTTTAGGTGAGCGTCTAGGGTTCAGACGTCCTCTTTGAGTGAGCGTCTGTGTGAAGCAGGCTATTGACGTTCTCTTTAGGTGAGCGTCCGTGAGAAACAAGTGAGCGTTTATAGTTGTTTGGGTAAGCGCCGTGTTAGGGTTAGGGTTTGGTTGGCTATATAAAGACGCTCTTCCTCTCCTCTTCTATACTTCACAAACGCTCTTCCTCTCTTTTACTCTCAACAGACACGGTTGAAGTCGGCTAGGGAAGGGAAAACTTGCCACAAATTACGGTTAAAATCAATTAAATCACGGTAACAAAGATTAATACTCTCTGTTTTTTTCTTTCTTGTTTTAGTTGTATCAATTTATTTAGTGTTAGAAATGGTTTAGTATTAGAAACAAATAAGTTAATAAGTTATTAATGTCATGTTTGTTATTTTTAATGTTTGTTAATTTTAATGTCAATTTTAAGTTTAATGTCAATTTTATAACATGTTTGATAATTTTAAATGCAGTAGAACATGTTTGTCAATTTTAGAACATGTTTGTCAATTTTAGAGCAAATTAGTCTAAATGCGGTAGAACATGTTTGTTAATTTAAATGTCAATTTTAATTTTAATGTCAATTTTAATGTCAATAAGTTATTAATGTCAATTTTAGTGTTAGAAATGGTTTAGTCTAAAATGTCAATTTTAATTTCTTAATTATAATTTTTTAAATTTCTAACACTATCAGTAGAACATGTTTGTTTAATTTAATTTCTTAAATTTGATTGTCTAATGACATTTCTATATTACTAGTGATAATTAGTTTTTACCAAATGCTGGTTAAGTAAATTTTTTGTGTTTTCTGCCAATTGCTAAGTATGTCTCTGTATATGAATGGTTTAGTTCTTCATTTTTTTCTTGATGGGTATTTGGTTGGCTTGAACTATAGTTTTTTTAGTATAGAAATATGAAAAAAATGTTTGTATTTCCATGGTGTTGTCGTTGTATGTGTTTATTATTTCCATGTTTGTAAATGATTTTATGAAGAATAACTATAACCTGAATCGATATAATTACTTGTTTGTGTCTATACATTTTTTGAACTATAATATGTATTCTTGTTGATTTATGGATAAATGTGGAGTTATATATTTGGTCAATTGTGTTGATAATCGTTGATTTTGTATAGATGTTGAGAAATGCCGCTTCCCGATTCGTTAGTCAGAAAAAAAAAGAACAAGAAAGCCAAAACAACCCAGGATGCACCAGAAGTCAGCACTGGCGAAGGAGGGAACGATGTTATTGGGTTGGCAAATTACAGTATGGTGGAAGATGACGAAGGTCACGCTTCCAGTAATATGACTTCGAGAGCATACCCAAAGACCAAATATATGCATCTACAAGCATATAAAGGTATAACAAAAAACTGCCCTAGAGCAAAATTTATTATTGAAAGGGTAGGATGGGACCGGTTTTTGACAATGGATGTTGGTGACTCGTCACATGCGTTGATTGATTACATCGTCGAGCGTTTCTGGGACACGACGAACACCTTTCACTTCGTATTTGGTGAACTGCGATTTACACCTATAGACTGGGTCATGTTGACCGGAATAAGTATTGGTATTGGCGAGGCACCTCCATATGACCCGGATAAGTATACCTTTCCATGTCCGTGACCATATTTTCCCAGACTTAAAAGACTCTGAAGTCTGTAGGAGAGAAGGTATCCCGCATCAGTGGATTTCAGATGCCATTACTGTGGCCTTTTTGGCCACATACTTTACAGACGCAAGGTTGCTTGAGGCGCAAGAGAATAACCTACTTGCTGAGAGAGTGGCTCGAGCTTTTTGGATGTATGTTCTGTGACAGTTCTTCTTTTCCAATGCTAAGAACTACATTGATGCTGGATGGTTAGCTGCTTTGGAGGATACAAACAGAGTTGGAACTTACGACTGGGGTAGTGCTGGTATTTCAAGACTTTATTCTGCACTTGGTGTAGCGAGTAGGGGACAAAAGTCACTAACCGGGTCTTGTCAAATATTGGAGGTAATTTTATTTCCTTGAAATTTCCTTTAACTGCGTATTTCGTGGTAAATTATTAACTTTGTTTGTTTTAATCAAATTCAAGTTTTGGGGGTACGAATATCTGGGCATACTTCGACCTCACAACATCACTGATGAGACTGAAAGTCCTTGGCCAACATGTTCACGGTGGAAGAGTACGCGAAAGAAGAGTAATGATATTAAGCGTGCAAGGAATCTTCTGAATGGATTGACCATCGACGATGTGACATGGCAACCGTGGGTTGATATCATGCCACACCATTTTAATGAGACTATACGGAGAGCTATGGTGGTAACAAATAGGCGCACTGTAATTACTTGGGTTGGCACGGTGAGTTGACACTTTATTTTCAAATAGTAATATTTATTCTTATTATTATTTATTTTACTGGTTCTTGGATGGAGAATTCCGAGCTACCCCCCAAGCCGTGTGAGCAACCTCACTGATGCCGAAGCTACCAAGCTGAGGGAATCGAGTGACCAAGAAATAAATGAGTACCTCTAAGATCCAATTACGTACGGTTGCTATTTGGAGTACTGGCGACATGTTACTAACTCCAACAAATTTTGCACTAAAGTCGACTGGGAGGTGGAAACTTACGACTGCTTGGGGGGGGCTTGTTACAGAAACCCTCGACCAACCCGCTGAACATGTTGCCATTCCGCCTCAAGAAAATTGGACATATGTAAGTATATTTCAAATATAAACGGTGACATAGTTTTAAATATAATTGTTGAGAAACTGACATTTTTTATTTTCCATTAAAGGGAGAAGCTTATACTTTTGCGCAAGAATATGTTGATTTTACCCAAGAGTTCCGTAAGTTTCATTTGGCCCAGTCGAGGGAAAGGATGGAAGAGTTGCGCGATTATAAGAATAAATGACTACTTTGCAACTACAACTTGCCCGTGCTCATTCTCAAACTCCACACTTAGGTTTTGACAATTTTTCGGCAACTCTCCCATCTCAAATGTGGAACACGGGGGGGTCAGGAAACTTCGTCAAGTATGCCTCCGTTTATGCCACCTCGCTCATCTCGTGGGGACCAAAACACTAGTGAATAGTGTTATTCCTTTATTGTTTAGTCATTCCAATTTACATTTTATTTTGTCATTTATTGTTTTTCAAATCCATAACATTTTTCTTTATCTGTCCTCGTTTTCAATTATGTGCTTTCGTTGTGATCGTACAAAATCTTAAAAATTGTTTCAAAAAAATCTCGCACCTATATGTTACCGTTTTGTTACCGTTATGGATTGTTACCGTTGAACAACGGCCAAATACCCTAATTATGTATAGACCTATAAATACATTAGCTTATATCTATCATTCTCATTCCAAATCCACCTCTTTAACATTTAAGATCAAATTTGTAATTCTGGGTTTTCATTTAATGGCGGGTTACGAAAATTATCGGCTAAATGCAGAGAATTTTACACTAGAGGAAGATTTATCCATATGTCGAAACATAGTATTGCATTATCCAGCAAGGGGGCATGAACGTCGGATGAATGGTTCAATGAGCATGCAATGGTTGGAACATACACATGCAAACTTTTGTAATGAAACCGGTAATCCCAACAACAGGAACAAAGCAGGTCTTTTTTGTCGATATGTGGAAATAACAAAGGAAGTCCTAGAATTTTCCTCTTTAACTGCTAAGGTCAATGAATTTCGTCATAGGAATGAAACTGATGATGAAGTTGTTGCCAGATCACTGGAGGAATGGACTAGATGGAAACGACATGATTTCCTGTACAAACCTCATTTCGAGATCTTAAGGGTAATGGAATAATTCAATCCTTTTGTGTTGATTTTTCTACCCAGTAGTAAGAACGTCGTCCACGTCTTCCGACAAGCCAAGCCTTAAGGTTTCACTTATAGGTTTACTTATGACATGATTATTCTATATCAGAAGTGTGGTTTCCTTCTTTAGCAATAGATCTATTTCATTCCCTTTAATATATGTCTTTTTTGATTTAATAAAATGATTTTACAAGCATAACGTGTACTTCAGTTTACGACGATTCAGGCGCTATAATTAGGAAAATATCATTGAACAACCAAACTCTTAAAAAGGATAGCATAAACTAAAAATTCAATTGAGAAATTTATGAGTTACTTACGATTACATTTTGGACTTCATGAACTCGTAGCTTGCTACAAATATGAGTTCTTCTCCCTTTTCCTGAAAGTAGTGCATTTTAGCGATTTCCTCCTATACAAGCAGACAAAACAGTTACATAATTTGTTAATTAACATTGTTGTTATTGTTAGAGCAGACAACTTTGCTAATGGAATAGATACTCACAAATTGCTGGATCGATAATCCTAAATGGGTGGGGTTACAGATCCGTTGTTGTATAGATACATAATCAGCTATTCCCTTTCGAATAACTTGCTATCTATCATAAATTTCTACAACAGATCTTTGGTTTGAATTTCCATATTCCTGAGCATATTGGGTGTGGATCCTCTCCCATAAGGTTTCTGGATCAACATAATTACGTAGCACTCTTCGTGCTTAAATGGTTTCCCACCATTAGCTTCCTTGAATAGCCTCCTTACTTCTACACTCTGTTTATTGTTGTTTAGAAAAATAGTTAGTGCATCACATACAATTCAAAACTTTAATAAGGCAGTGCATAAAATTTAAGTCTTCACATACTTTTGTTTCTGGACCCCATCCAGTATGGTGTTCACGTTCTACTTCTGCCTCCTTTGCAGAGTAAAGATCCACATCTTTACTTATTCCCTGAAAACGTTTCTGAATAGAGGTCCAACTCCGATCAGCCATTGAAGGTATAGGTTCTTTCATTCCAGCTTTGATGCGAGACCATAATTTATCTTCTGATTGATCGGTACCAACACTACAATCTTGAGATATTGATAAATGAATCCTACACATGGTTATATCTTCATTAACAGTAAAATTGGACCTCTTGGTTTTGGACCCATTAATGAAAGTGATTACAAACAAATTGGACTTACCAAAAATTAGAAAACCTTAAAAATTTCTTCTTTGTTGTATAAACTAAAATTGAATTATGAAAGGTTATCGTGTAGATGAAACATACTATGGAAACTCGTTTATATACATTATAAATTAACTAGCCTTTCAACGGTAAAATTTTACAACGTTCAACAACGGTAAAAAATTTCTCTGATCAACCAGCAACGGAAAGTTTACAACGGTAACAAAACGCTCTTTATGGTGGACGTTTTATTGCCACGCCTGTGTGGAGGAGCGTCTAGTTGGGACGTCTAGTTGGAGGAGCGTTTGATATATAGGCGTCCCCTTAAGGAGACGTTTAATCTGCACGTGTTCTCTTAAATAAGCGCCTATGATGTGCGTCCTCTTAGGGAGACGTTGGATTCCAAAACGTTTTCTTAAATGGACGTCTGGTTGAGACGTTCTTCTAGCTTGCGTTTCTCCTACCATCGTTCTCCTAGTCAAGCGTTACTTCATACGCATTCCATAATGAGCGTCTCTTCAAACGCTTCTCTTCCCAAGCGTCCGTGTTTCTAAACGCTTTCATATAGAAGCGTTTTTTGTTAACGTCCACTTACAACAGCGTGCGAGTATATATAAGTTTCGGAGAAAAACTTCTCTGGAACAGTAGTTACACTCGCCGAAAAACCAAATTTACTCTCCCGTTGCGTTTCTTTTTGGGCGACCAAAGAGTAAATGTAATCTTTACTCTTTGGTACCCTCGTCCGTTGCAGTTGCTCTAAGAAACCTTACATGAAAATCTAACTAAAAAAATGTCTGGTGCTTGTTTTAGGGTTTACATGCAGGACACAACCAACATGGATCAATCTTCCAGTCAGTAATCTTCCCCCATGGATTCATGAACAGCGACTTGTCAAACATTCCTCGTCGGCCATGGTTCGTATTTGATAAATATTGAACAAGTAGAAGAAGAATATTAAGAAGATATTATTTCTGATATTCTTTTTCAGTACATTGTAGAAAGACAAATGAGAAGTATTTACAAAGATATATAGACAGATGGACTTGGTCTAGTCAAACAGAACCTGACAACACTTGATTTATTCTAATAACAAACCCCCTCAAACTGATAAGGAGTATACTAATTAGTTTGAAACAACAAAGTCTCTTAAGAAACAACAACAGAAGAAGAGAAAGGAGAGCCAAGCAGCCGCATCAACAACTTGGAGAAAGCCAGAGTCCACCAACTCCCTTACAACATGATAATGAAGTTCTATATGTTTGGACCTAGCATGGAAAATAGGATTAGTAGCCAAAGAGATGGCACTTGTATTATCACAATAAAGATGCACAGAACCCTGCAATGGGAAATGTAATTCCTTTAACACATAAGAGATCCATTGTAATTCTGCAGCAGCCACTGTTAGGCATTTGTATTCTGCCTCAGCAGAAGACTTGGACACTGTGGGCTGCTTCTTGGATGACCAGGAAATCACAGAAGAACCTAAAGAAACCACATACCAGAAATAGATCTTCTGGTATCAGGGCAGCCAGCCCAATCTGAATCAGTGGAGGCTTTCAAATATTGTAAATCACCAGCTCTTAGACAAATTCCAGACCCAATACTGCCCTTCAAATACCTAAGAATTCTCTTAACTAGAAGCATATGTATGTCCGTTGGGGCATGCATAAACTGAGAAACATATGTAACAACAAAACATATATCAGTTCTAGTTAATGTCAAGTATTGGAGACTACCCACTAAATTCCTATACTCAACTGGATCAGACAACAAACTCCCATCATGAATAGAAACTATGTTAGCCTTTGCCACAGATGTAGAGCAAGGTTTGCAATCTAACATTCTAGTGTTTTTTAATAAGTCTATTGCATACTTCTTCTGAGTTAATAACAAAGTATCAGATGTTATTAAAGCCTCAATACCAAGAAAATAGCTCAAATCTCCTAACTCCCTCATAGAAAACTTTGAATTTAAGGCTTTAATCAAATCATCCATTAAACTACCAGAACTACCAGTCAATAAGATATCATCCACATACAATAACAGAATCAACATATCAGAACCATGAGTGTAAATGAACATTGAGTTATCAACCACAGACTTTAAAAAACCATAAGACATAAGAAAGGAGCTAAAGTTATGAAACCAAGCCCTTGGTGCCTGCTTCAGGCCATACAAGCTTTTCTTCAACTTACAGACATAAAAAGGATAATCTGGATGAATGAACCCCTGAGGTTGAGCCATATACATAGTCTCATCTAAATTTTCATGCAAGAAAGCACTGGATACATCTAATTGTCTAACAGACTAATGCTGAGTAAGAGCAATAGTGAGAACAATTCTTATTGTAGGGAATTTGACTACAGGGATAAATGTGTCATGAAAATCCACCCCTTCTAGTTGATTATATCGTTGTTCCACTAGTCTAGATTTATACCTATCCACTGAACCATTTTCCTTTAATTTCACCCTATACACCCATTTACAACCTAAAATGTTCATCCAAGGTTCTTGAGGAACATATTCCCATGTATCATTTTGAACTAAAACAACAACTTCCTCCTTCATAGAAGATATCCAGTGTAATATTTGAGAAGCATCTTTGAAACTCTTTGGCTCATCAGTATTAGTCAACAGAGAAGTGAAAGCAACAGGAAGTGGATGTTTAACAGAAAAATGAGAAACATGATCAGGATAAGATTTTTTGGCTTTGAAATCCCTCTCCTAGATCTAGTAATAATATTACTATGAGGAACATGAACAGATTCTATGACAGATGGAATCTCAGAAACAACAGATGGTGACTCAACAGATGAAATAGAAAAAGAAAAAATATCTGAGATATGTGATGTGAAATAGAAATTTTGTTCATCAAAGACCACATGTCTAGATATATGAGTCTTTTTAGATATGGGGTTATAACATTTGTAACCTTTATGTACATGACTGTAGCCAATAAAAACACAATTTACTGACTTTGGAGACAGCTTGTCAAGTCTAGAATGACCTAAAAAAGGATAACAAATGGAGCCAAATTTTTTTAACAAAGTATAATCTGGTAAAGATTGAAAGAGCACTTCATAAGGAGATTTATAAGCCAGAATTTTGGTTGGAGTTCAATTAATGAGATAAGTTGCAGTAAGAAATGCATCATACCAAAATTCATTTGGACAACAAGCATGAAAAAGAAGAGTATTACCCATTTCAGTAATGTGCATATGCTTTCTTTCAGCTAGGCCATTCTGTTTAGGAGTTTTTGGACAAGAAATTCTGATTGAAATACCACTTGACTCAAGAAAAAACTTAAAAGGACCTTTAACAAGTTCAGAAGCACCATCCACTTGAAAGGATTTTACTTTTGTAGAAAACATATTTTCAGTTAGACTCTTAAAATGAGAAAAACACGAGAGTGCATCAGACTTGAAAATCATTGGATAAATACAGTGGAAGTGGCTAAAATCATCCACAAATACTATGTAATATCTGAAACTAGATAAAGAAGATACAGGTGCTGGTCCTCATATATCACATTGAACAAGAGATAATGGTTGAGTTGCATGAGATGCAGATGAATGAAATGGTAATCTTTTACTCTTAGCAAGTTGACATGGATGACATATGAATGAATCACTGGTAGAAGTTGGCAGAATATGATATAGAAAAGAAGTTCCAGTTAAAGTGATAGGCAGTGTCTTACCATTTCACACCATGACCTTCTCTTTGCCAGCACAAGAAGAAGTATGTTGAAGTAAAGTACCATCACCAGTCATGTGAGAAAAAGCACCACTATCAGATAACCATGTAGAACTAGAAGAATTATCACTAATGTCAGAAGTATTGACATTAAGAGTAAAAAATATTTTTTCAACCTCAGCCACATTTGCAACACCATCAGTAGTTCTCATATTCTTTGGAGGATCATAACGAAAGAAACATCTACTTGCATAATATCCCTTTTTAGACAGATTTGACATTCAACATTAGAATAATCATGTTGTGGTCTTCTAACTCCACCAGAAGCAAGAATAGGTATTGAACTAGAAGTAGATCCAATAGTAGAAGTACTATGAGGAAAGCCTGGAGTGTTTCTTGAATTCTTGTATTTCCTAAAATTAGTACTACCATTCCTTGCACCAGAATGAACATTCCTAGTGTAGAATGTTGCTGAATGTTGAGAATCAAACATTTCTGTAGATGTTTGATGTTGGTCATGTAGCCACTGCTCATGAATCAATAACCTAGCCTTAAGCTCAGAGAAAACATACGATGATTCTCTATTATAAGCAGAGACAATAAAATTTTCATAATCTCTCCCTAAACCATTCAATATATGCATAGTGAGATCAGCATCATTCACCTTCTCCCCAATTGCAGACAAAGAATCAGTTATCATTTTGATTTGATGAAGATAAAGTGTAATTGATTGATTTCCCCTACGAATGTTATTAAGTTGATTGCGAAGGATACCTTTTAGAGCAGCAATTTTTTATTTAAATGTTGTTTCAAGAAACAACCAAATCTCTCTGGCAGATGATAAACCAAGAATAACACTGGAAACTGTTGATGTGAGTGTTGCTTTTAAACAACTAACAACAAATCGATCAAGTTTACGCCAATAAATCCATCGTGGGTTTGGTACTGGAAATCCATTTGTAAGAATCTCAGAAGGTGGTTCTTGAACTTCACCATTAACATATCCATATAGATCTGTTGAGATAAGAATCGACTCAAACTGATTTTTCCATAGAAAATAGTTTGTTGAATCAAGCTTAATAGAAATGAAGTTGGAGATATTAGTAAATGGAAGATTAAAAGTGGATGAAAACTCAGATTCAACAGCAGAAGAATTAAAGTTTGTATTCCAAGCATCTGTTCGATCAGCCATACTTCGAGTAATAGGCATGAAAAATTGATTGAAGATTTTCAGTAAAATGAATCAAGATATTCAAGATCCAAGAAATGTTTCTGAGAAATGAAAAAAAAATTGAAAGATATTTGAAATGAATCTGACGAATTGAAAGGTTTTAATAAGATGATGATTGAAAGATTTTGGTTAAATGATTTTGATTTAAGATGATGAACACATATTATTGAATCGGTAATGGCTCTGATACCATGATAAATGTTGAACAAGTAGAAGAATGATATTAAGAAGATATTATTTCTGATATTCTTTTTCAGTACATTGTACAAAGACAGATGAGAAGTATTTATACAAAGACATATAGACAGATGGACTTGGTCAAGTCAAACAGAACCTGACCACACTTGACTTATTCTAATAACACACACCTAACAGTATTCTTGATAGGAGCAATGGGATGTTTAAACTGCAGCTCAATTTCACATCTCTTTGCTTGCCACTCTCGCTGTCTCAATTTATTCTTTTGGCGTCTTGATTATGCTGGCATCTCGTTGATGATTGTTTGTTCATTTTTCACGCCAATCTACTACGCTTTCTTCTGTAATCCCACCTCGTGAAACTTCTACCTCACTTCCATTACAATCCTTGGAATTCTTGTGGTAGTCATTTTACTTGCACCGGCACTGTCTTCACCCAAGTACAAATCATTCAGAGCGACACTTTTTCTCACTATGGGTTTCTCTGGGGTTGTTCCCGCTGCTCATGTTGTTATTCTTCGTCGGGGACACCCTGCTATTTTTTTTGCTCTAGCTTATGAACTCGCAATGGCGCTTTTTTATGCTATATGAGTCGTTTTTTATGTTAGCCGAGTACCAGAGAGATGGAAGCCTGGTGCCTTTGATAGTGCTGGTCGTAGTCATCAGATATTCCACATTTTTGTCTGGTGCCTGGTGCCTTTGATATTGCTGCTCATTATGGAGCTACGATGGTGTTAGTTCAATGGCGATTGAGTTCTCCTACGTGTTAGATTCAGTAGAGTTTTATTTATTCCAAGGAAAATTAATGAATTCAGTCAATTGGTTGTTCCATATTTTGGCTACCAAGAGTTTGTTCATGGGTATCCAATCAGTCTATGAACTGTTTGGTGAATTTAAATTGCAAGAATGATAAAAGGAGATTTCACAGTTGATAGCTCTTGAATTTCTCTGTAAACTGAGGTAGTTGAACTACTTCAAGATTGTTAATTTGTTGCATTCCCAAATTAAACCTGACCATTAAAATTGTTATTCAAGTATATGCACATTGTTATTTTCCAATTCTATTTTGATCTTACTCTTCCTTTTACGGTTTATAATACATGTGTTTCATTTGCATCAGTGATTTTAAATCCTACGGTTTCTAATACCTGAGTTGAGCATTTCGTCAGCGGTTAGTGTATCATGCCTTTGTGCAACTAGCTAGGCATAGAGAAGGAGAAAAATTGTTAGAATTAAAAAGTAATTTATTACCAAAAATTGTTTTGTTACCTAATTTATCTTGATGGGACCAAATGGTCACTAGCCTATATTCGGGGTGGAAATAACAAATCCACTTGTCACTTCTATGTGAATGAGAAACCTTTGGTTTTTCCCACATGGGATAAACCAAGGATGAAGTCTATCTATATTACCACTAAAGTTGCTTCTAAGGGAAAATACTTGTGGATTGGATATAGACTAAGGGAATGGGCTAGTGGGCAAATTCACACATGTGCGGTGCTTCCCACCGAAGCACGCACGCGGGCCGCGGGCTTGCGGAGCTTGTGTGTGCTTGCGTGTGTTTTTGCGTGAGCTGGCGTGAGCCGTCGTATGCTTGGCGTGAGTCGGCGTGTGCCCAGCATGTGCCTATCAAGACTTAATGGTTTTTTATTTTTAAATTCCTATAATAAATAAAAACCGTTTTATTATTTATGAGAATTTATGGGAATTAAATAAAAAGATTTTTCATAAATACAATTTAATTCTCTTCTCTAAAATTTGCCTATAAAAGAAAAGGAAAATTTCATTTTCAACTTACCCCAGTCGCAGCTACTATCCTGACGACTTTTCCCCTATTCTCGCTTTGTTTGCGCACGTAGTTTATTTTTCTATAAATCTTATTCGGCTGTTAAGTTCGCAACGGGCCAACGAGTTTTTGCTAGCTGGGTTGGTATCAGGTGGTTTTATCCTGGATTCGATTTGTCCTCACTAGTGGTATAGCAACACTCTTTCTAGAGGTGTACCCGACAAATATCGAGTTAAGGGCAGTCTGTTGAACATGCGACTCCATCTTCCTATGTGTGTGTTTGTCTGAAGTCTGTTGTTGTTTCTTCTAACTCTTAACTATCTTCAAGCTTCTGTTTGGTTTGTTCATTGTTACAGGAATTTCTTCCAACAAAAATAAAACACCATAGCTGGATGTCCGGTGGTTTCAGAAAACTTACATTGTTGATTCCAATTTCTCATATCAATTTTTTACTATATACATAAACTTAGCAACAAGATGTCTCAAAACCTAATCGCCAAAACAACAAGACTAATTAATATAAAAACAAAACACAAAAGGCACTAATTGATCCTTCAGCAAACTTCATTGTTTCTCTTCATTCTCTAAATTAGGAAATGATAAAATGAGATAGAGACACAGAGGTACTACGAGTCTACGACAAATGCAGCAACCTTTAGTAGCTCTTCATTCTCCTTTGAAATTACTCCTATCCTTGACCAATCCCCGCTATACCTGAATGAAATAACACAATCAACGATTTCCCCGTCAGTTTGTATCATAGATTTGCTCTAGCATAGAGAGAGAGAGTACCCGGCATCAATGAAACCCAACCCAAGAACAGCAATTGCAGATTGAACAATAAAAACCTTCGGAACTCTCAAAGCAGACAATATTGTTGATGGCTTTTGTTTACTGGTCGTTGAGACATTTTGATCATTTGAACTAATATCTTGTTTTCTGGAAAATTGGGGTCTGATTTCCTGAAATATCTATCTTTTTTATCATTAGGTAACTGGAGATAAGGTGGGAGGGAGGTCAAGCTATTAATTTGTGTGATCACCATTTCGTTATGTCTTTCGTTCTCCTCCAATTCTGCAAGTTTATTTATTTGTTATCCTAAATCCCATTGGCAATTCCAACTTATAATTTGAATTTTAAAGTATGATATTTATCTATTTATTTTTTTGTTGTGGGTCAATTTTTATCGTGGGTATGTGGTTAGTACCACATGCTCACATCAAAAAATTATTTTAATTTGAAGTGTTATACCACATCAAGCAACTTGATATTTTTTACTTTTCTATTTTTTCTAACTGCTCAAAAGTATAAAAAAAACTATTTGTTTTTACTGAATTGGGACACTGTTTAAGAAAATATAAAAAATTGGATTCTTCGTGTTTAAAAAGTTCAGAGTGACACTGTAACATCCACTTACAACGTCCCAACTTACATGATTCACATGAACTAATATTAATAGTAACAGGGATATCATTTGAACGATCTGACAGTCAAAATCTATTAGGATTTTAATTAAGGGAAAGTGGATAGAATACTAGACTTGTAAACAAATAAAATGAAAAATGAAAAAAATAGCACTAAAATGTGATCGAAGAAAGCAAATTATAGTTTATGGAAGTAAAACGGAAGGATAAATGTGTGGAGAAAAAAAGAGTTTCTAGTTTTAAACAAGATTCAGGTTTTTAATTTTCTCTCATGATATGGTCTAAATTACATAGGCTAGAAACTACATTAGCAAATTATATCTATACGAGTGATGAAATCAAAATTTCACAAACTTTCAAATACTAAAATTTATTAAGCCAAAATCGTGGACGGGCTAAGCCTCGGTTAGTCCCTTAAAAAGTCCTTCAATTTTGCCCAACCGCCAATTTACTAGTTACTTGATCTCATTCTCTGCAAACATAATGTCTTTGGTCAAAACCACTGCTCGTCGTCCAAAATCCATCACCCAAGTTTTCGTCGAACATTTTAAAGCCTAAATTTGGGAGGTAAAAACTCTTTTGGGAAGTAATGGATCCATACAAAAAGGAGTAACCAGTATACGAATTCCCTTTAAACTAGGACGACAATATACATTACAAAAGGGCGACAAACAATGTTTAATTTATTCCTATATGATGATTTGATGTTCGGTACTTGATGTTCAGGTCAAGCTCAACTTTCATATTTGTGTGTGTATATTGTTGAACCACTACAGTTCTCGTGTTGTGGTATTTGTTTACTTGTTTTTCATTTAACTTTGTTTACTTTGACTTTTATACATAAATGACATGCATGTACGTATGTCGATCGGTAAAATATCGAGTAAAATCAAGACAAATAAATTATTGGCATGACAATAAGTTTTACTTTTTTCTTTGATATAAGGTGTGAGTGTAAACAATTACTTTTACACAACTGGTTAATATTTGTTACTTATACGCATTGTCGGTTTGGTATCTTTTAGGGTTCTCTCAAATCTTAATCATCGGGTCTTTATGATTGTCCTATAGATACTTCATCATAATGTCTCTTTCGGACATCATTAATAAATCTGAACATATCAAATATTTGCATGGTATCAAGAGGAAAAAATCTTTTATAGTTTTTCTTTGGTATGACCAGTTATGACCCTCACAACGCTTGGTTCAACTTTTGATTTTACTTATTCTTATTTTCTCTTCAAATACTTCACGGAATTTGTCTCTATAAAACTTGATCATACTAACTACTTAGCATTAAAAACACGATAAATCCGTTTTCATTAGTACAGGTTTCATTGGATTCATTTATGGTTATATTGACATCGATTCTAGATAACAACTACATTCAACCCTGAGTATGTCAAATGTCCTAAATGGGAAAGATTCGTAATGAGATGTTTAAATACAACATTTTCTCTTTATATATCTTTTGTTGTGCTGGGTGTGATTACTTCGACAGATGGAACTCTGTTGTAAAGGAATTTTTTTCAAATCAATTTGTTGCTCGAAAATTTATGTTAAGCAATCATCTATCAATATGGATCATCTTCTATATATGATTATTTGCATCTTATTAAAGAAATTACTAACCCTTTAGTTGTCATCAATGAGCATGCCTATGATATTTATTGATATATGCACTATTAATGTATGTAGTGGTTCGTGAGTATGATAACTTTGTGATTTATATTCAAAATAGAGACATTTTTTTTACCTTTGGTGCTCTCGGATCCAGACTAATCCAGCATGAACACTGGTTGTCTAGACAAGAAACATAGACAAACAACGGTCTTGATTATGTTATAGCTTGTGTATTTTTATCTATATTACTAAAAACACCTTCATTCTTCTACCTATAAAAATACCCATATAGCACCCAAATACTCTATCAATTTTTCGCGCAACACAAAATCACTTGACTTCAGCAATTGCACTGCAAATAATTGCTACTAGAAGCTTTTATAGATACATAACTCTGAAAAAAGAAAATAACTCTGGCCATTAGGAAAATTTCACCATTCAAGCATGTTGATGTTGATTGTTGACGAGGTCGTTTTCTCTATCAAAGATATTTTTTATTTTCCCAGTACACTAAATCGTAATGTAGTGATAAGTAGGATGGTTCCCACGTGGAGTAGTAAGCTTCTAGTTGGTAGAAGCATACTTTTTAGACTCGTACGATTCATGTCACCAATTCACTGATAAAAGATAAACAACGGATCCAGTCCGAAATCTAACACAAATAATAAAAAAAAATAAAAAAAAAATGGTTACTATCAGGGACATACAACAAATTCAAAATCAAAACCTAAAATATATACAAGAATTATACTTATTTCAGTGATGAATCAACAGTCTTTAAATCAATCAAATCGAGATAACCACATAAATCAAGCTGAGCCAACACAAAATCAAATTCAAAAATCTTTAAAACAAAATGATGAATATAAAAATAAAATTACAGTAGGTTAGTTCTTGAGCTTCGATTAGCGGAACATGCAAATCTTCAGCGAAGCCTAAGTTTATTTTTTTTTATTTTTTTGATATCTTTGAATTTGAAACTGATTTTGAAAAGAAGAAGAATAATATAAATTTTTAATATCTTCAGTTGATGATGATTTTGATTTTGATTTCCGAAACAATTGGATGATATCGGTTTTGTCAACAATCTCTATTTGTATGGTGCAACTCAAGTATTAGAAGATCACATAAATCTTGTTAATGGTATCAAGGTATATAAGTAGGCTTCTCCTATAAGCCATATTTTATTCGGTGATGACTTGCATGGCCTTCTGCAGTGCTAATTTAGAGGAAAGTCAAAACCAGGTTAATTAATATGTTTGAGAACTTCAATCAGGCTTCCAGTCGATCAATAAACTTCTCTAAATCTAGTGTGTTTTATAACAAAAACACCTAAACCTGCAGAGTGCGATTAGTAATATTCTTGGGGTTTAGCTTATACCTTTGAATGATAGATACTTAGGATCACCCTGTTTCGGTCTCTACATACAAAAGTAAAATTCAATAATTTAACCTTTAGTGGATAAGATGAATACCAAGATTGGTAGTTGGAAAACCAAGCTTACTCCTTCTGGAATAGCCACTCTCATTAGCTTCGTCACTTAGTATTTTCCTACTTATCAAATGAACCGCTTTAAAATATCAAAAAGACTTGTGAGGATATTAATAGAGTTCAAATAAATTTCTTCTAAGGAAAGATAAGGAGAGCTTAAAAGGCATTTTTCTCAAGTCCATGATTTGTAAACCTAAGAATCTGAATAATATGAAATTTATGAACATGGAATGTTCAAGATAGGTTAGAGATTTTTGACTGATAAAAAATCTCTTTATGGACTAATATACTCAGAGCTAAATACACTAAAAATAATAACATTCTTGTCATGAACACTGCTCCTAATTAGAATGATTCTTGGATATAATTGAAGGGGATGCTGGAAGGTATTACAAACATCCAAAATTACATCATCATGAAAATTGGGGAGGAAAAAAAAACTAGAATTTGGGAGGATGTTTGTATTCATAGAACATCAAATCCTATGAATAAGCTTGCTCATTGTTCTGATAACCTGGTAAATGTTCACAAGCTCTTAACAGTTTATGAGAATTAGGGTTCTGCTAAAATTGATAGGATAAGCCTATTTATACCTATATTAAGATAATCAACATTGATATGAGAATTGAAGATACTATCTCTTAGTTTATAACTAAGCATATAAATTTTGTTGTTAAATCCGTGTATGAGGAAAAAATAATGGAGAAATACAAAAACAGTATAAATGCATGCTACCAATTAGAGTAAGATTTGGTACTTGGGTGTTACTCCACACATTAGAATCTTTATGTGAAATATGCTCATAGAATTCTTCTAACTAATGCCAGAATTGTCATTATCCTCGGCTACATTGATCCCTTATTCTTGTAATAGTGGCAAGGAAAATATTTCACATATGTGCTTGGAGTTCCCTCATACTCACCTAGTATGGAAAAGCTTCACATCAACATATATGATATATTTGAGTTGCGTACAAACTTCCATGATCTGAATAGTTGGTATGCATGTAAAGGAAAATCTAACCATTTATGGTCAAAGTTTCCCTGAATTTTGTGTCACTATGTGTTGATTCCTTTGGAAAGCAATATGTGATTTTGTGTTCGAAAAGGTTAAACCAGACGTTAGGGTTACTGTAGAAAAATCATATCTTTTATATTTATGTATTTTAGGTGGCACCTAAAACACGTCTTGAATGATGTCTTGTACAATGTTGAAACAAGATTAAACTTAGTTGTGGATGTAAATGACAAGAATATACCAGTTCAAAATATGGGAATAATATATGTCTTATCCACAACTTGGAAAATGCTTTCCAACCTTATAAACTAATCTCAACTTCTTTTATAGATCCATGTACTGGAGGAAGAGACCAAAGATCCAGGGAAGCAAGCTATAAAGGACTGATAAGAGAAGGAGATAAATCATCTTTCGAGTTGGATGCTGAAACAAATCACAAGGACATTTCTTTTGAAGATGACAACATTGAAATCCTTAAAAGCAATTCAAGAAATGTATGAAGAAGCTGTACAAATTAAGAAGATTGGAAACAGTCAGTCGTTAAGCTATTATAGCAACATTCAAGGAGGAAGGTCTGATATAATCAATTATTATATTTTTATAATGGGTACACTGAGTTTAATTCCTAGCGACAGAAACAATCAGTCTTTTTCCTTGTTTTTTATTTGTAGTTGATATGAACCACCTTCAATTAGAAAGGGACCAACCTAAGTATTTTATCCAATTTTTTAAACAATTATAATGTGACTGGTTTCACGACTAACTTTACTCCTCTCCATAACGTTTATGAAAAGGGGGTAGTATTAATGTTAAATGCTTGTTTTTTCTTATAAAAAAAAGCATTGGATTTACGTAAACCTTACAATTTTCATTTAACCCATTTGTAGTATGAATTCTTGACAATGTAAAAGAGAAAGTCACCGTTAATAAGAGTTCATACTTCATATTGGCTTATTCAATGATTATTTCGGTTCCCTACTTTATTTGAACCCAACCCAGTTGACTATATAATACATACTACACATCAATTCAACTTCAATCTCCTTTATAAATAAACCTGGTAAATTTGGGTGATACCTCAATTTAAATTGGGATTATCAAATAAAATAAAATAGGGTTATTTTAAAATAACTTGAATAACTTTTTATCCAACTATTTTCCATAATTACTAATATATCTTTGATTAATTAGTTAGTCATGTTAAGATGTAGCCATAATCGACATACTCGATTACGATTTGTCTGCCGATTATAGCCATATTAGGAAGTAGTCCCAAAATTATTTACGTAGTAATAATTGGTAGGGCCGAAATATTTTATCATGCCGATTGCTTTGAATCGACCATAAAATGAAAAACACCAGCCGATTTTTCTTGTGTAATTTATTTACGAAGAACACCAAGAAAATCAACAAAATGATGAAGGAAATATGTTGATCTGGATTATACAAAATTGTTCATGATTAAACCAGTACAATTGGCAGAGTAAAATGAAAACTACCTACCAATTACACTATAATCGACAACTAACAATATAATTATTTGTCAACTTTTATAAGTTTTTGAGATAAAAAAATTATCTAGTTGTTGGAGAACGCGATTGTTTTTATCTTGATATTGTCGGATATTAAATTATCATCAACAAATACTCCATAAGAATTGTGGTACCCAAACTTAAAACGAGTATGGTATATACTCAATCCAAAATTAGGTACAAAATCATACCCAAACAAAAACCGAGTATGGAGTTATACTCGATCTGAGATTGAGATCATACCCATTTTCAAAGTGATTAAGGTAAAAAAAAATAAATAATCGGTATGTAGAATTACCAGCCGATTATAAGTTGTAAGCAAAAACAAATATTCAATTCTTGTTCTTCTTCTTTGTTGAATTCTTTGATTTTTTCAGAATTCAAATAAATAAATAAAATAAAATAAAATCTTATACTTCACCATCATCAAGAGATAGTTGTGTTTTACAGGGAGGTAGTTAATTGGGATTTTTAGAGATTTTTAGAAATTTGTTGTCTGAGAGAATTAGATAGAATCTTTGTAAGTTCATAAACTTTGAGAAACACTGAGTGAATTTTAAGAAATTTATAGAGACTAATCTCATTGGTTTTGTAGAGACTTTCACATAATGTTATAAAGCGAAAAATAATTAAAAAAATTTAATTTTTTAATCATTTAATATGATGGTAAATTTTTTTCATGAAAATAAACGGTAATAATTTTTATATTTTAGGACGATACAAATATATGTCATTTTCTTATCCTTGTTAGTGCTTTCATTTTCTTTAATAATTTTTCAGATTTTTTATTTATACATTCTTTGTAAATAATGAAAAAATCTTAAATAGAGAAGTCTCTCAAAATATATTCTCTCAAGCCTATTTTAATTAAAAAGTCTCTCGAAGTCTTTCAAAAATCTAAATCCATGAATTTAAAGTTTACTTCCAACAACAGAGAATTTCAGAAATTTTCAGAAACTCTTCATCTAATAATAAGAATTATTAAAAAATTAGAAAGAGTCTAAATCCACTAACAAAAAATTTCATATATCTCTACAAATTTCTAAAAATCCTAATTACTACGCCCGCGGTAAAGATAAGAAGGTAATTTTAAAGTGGAAACGGCAAAGAAAAACTTAACTTTTTTAAGACACCCATATCTAACTATCCTGGATGGGGTTAAATTAGTAGTCCCAAAAAAACCTAAAGTGGTCCTCAATTTTACCGGGTAAATAAAATCCTTCATTCTCTTCTTGGTTCACCCTCCTTTTCGTGCTAGTAATTGATTCTCTTTCTGATGCCTCTTAAACACTCCATGGTTACTAAACCTTTACGTCATTACTTCCGTTCAACTTTTTCTGATCTCTCAACTGTACTAAGAGAAACCCTAACAGCAGGTACGAGTCAGATCGTGAAACAAGACAAAAACATGTCCAAAGAATCGTAAACTCGATAACAGATGCTGATTATTATCTAACGCTTGGAATGACTCTCAGCAAAGTAGTCGACACTTCTGCATATCAGTCGAGGATCACCATATTTTGTCCACCTGATCATATTATATTCTCTCAAAAGTACTCGGATCAAACTTGATTGACGTTAATGAAGTACCATATTGCACCCATGAAGTTAGACAGAGAAACTTTACGGTCATTGTATTTATCATCGACACCTCCAGTCAAGGTGACCAAGATCGATACCCTTGTACCTGGCCATATTCTTTAGTTGTTACTGATTTCAATGACAGACTAGGATTGGTTTAATAATGTCAATTGTACTTGTATTAGGTTCTCTACTCGATATTAAACATCAAGTTAAAAACAAGTTAAAAACTAAAGAAAAGAACAACTATTTTTGACATTCTATTCAAATCCCAAGAATCTTGGCTACTCTAGAAAACTTTTGCGATTCGATTAATTTAGGATAAAGCCCACAGAAAAACCTAGGTAGAGTGGCTAAACAGGTTACAGGAGGCAGTACTTCCAGACCAACATGGCCTTTGGTTTTAACCAGCGAATCCTAATTTCAGCCGTTCAACTCTTTCTGTCCCGTAACCTACAATTTTCCTATCCGTTCAACTCTTTCTGTCCCTTAACCTACGATTTTCCTATCGAAAATACCATTACGAACATTTTATGTGCACCTCACAGCCAAAAGGACTCCCAGAGTGAGTCCACTAGTAATCATCACAGCCAAAAGGACTTCCGAGTGAGTCCACTAGCAATCACTCTGTCCTCAGATTTCATGTTTTTTCTTTGTATCAGAGTCTCAGACTGGCTAAACTTGATGGTTGTTAACGTCTAGATCCACTGATATGTGCCAAAGGTAAGCATATTGGAGGAAACATGGAAACATTTGTTGTGTCAAATATATTCGATTCAAGCAATATATGTTGGCAACTAAAATGATAAAATCTGCTCAGCAGTTCTTTCATCAGGAGTATCAATCATAACCAAAAAAATAAAAATAAAGTAATTGATAGCATATACTTTCTACTGTATGGTAAATATCCTGACACACATGAACACATTCTAATATTATATGTAAATAAAAGAGCACGCTATTCAACATATTAACTTGATGCAATGTGAGATGTTAAAAGTTTCTGGCGCCAAAGGTCGCACTGTAAGCTAATATCTGTTACTATTATCTATAATGCAGCCAGCGTCTTCCTGTGTGTATAATTTCTGCTTATGTCTTTCCATTTACATTCACTACCCAATGTATCTTGGTTTTTTACATAAGCACGAAATGACTCCTTGTAAAAAGAAAATTATCTGGGGTCTTAGCAATAACCTTGACATACAATAGTGGGCGTTATACATTTCACCTGTACTTCCAGAGTTTACTATATAAGCAATCTTACAAGCATGGTGTTTATACAAGAGTAATATGTGCACTTGATTCCTCGTGTTGGGAAGAATCTGATTTTTATACAGTATCAGGATCTATTATCGCTCTTTAGAAAAAAATCAATCTGGATCAGAAATATTATGAATTTCTTTTGGAACTTATCTGAAGCCCAAGGCACTGGTGTTTCCTTGGCTGCTCGTACCCTCAAACAATCCCAGAAGCAGTTTTGCTACTCACTGGACGGAGGATCATCTAACCACTTCGCCCGGAAGCCTGTCCCTTTACAGTCAGAGCAGCACATTGAACCCTAGAGAAACATAAGAACAAACACCAGAGAAAAGCTTTATTAGTATTTGTGTGTCGATATGAACGTACTAAGTGAAATTTACAATTACAGGGAAATTTGCTAGTTACCTTCCCTGTACATATAACACAGCTAGTGTTTCTGGAAGGGACTTGACAGAGCATATTATCACCGATAATGAAGAAACCAGTACCACCACACCATTTGCATTCAACGTGCCCATGTGAGTGACAAGATGAACAGGCAACTGGCCTAGGTTGCTGCATCACAATACACCAGGGACATGTTAGATGCAGAAATTAGAAATTTCAGTTTATAACTTGGTACGCAGAAAAAATTAGACTGTAGTGGGTGTAGAGAATAAGAGACAGCCACGACAGAGATGATAGAATACTTTAATATGCTTTATAAATCTTTCATGTTAATATCATGTACTCATATAGAGCTAACTAGTTCTTCTGTCGATTTACTCAAAAGCGCAAACATTTATTTACCCGCATCAGACATATCAAAAGAACAGTTCAGCCAGGTTAGGGTAAGTAATTTGTTAGTTACTCAGCAGGCTCATAGGTCGAGGATGGCTAAGTCAGGCCCCCAAGTAACAGGGCTGGCTACTTAATTAGCTTCAGAGTTTAAATATTGATTATTTATTTTTTGAAGCATAGAGTTTAAATATTGATGTTCAATAAAGGAACATTTTGTTCAAACTAGATCAGCAGTATAAATTGTATAATAATTCAGGTTGACATATTGGTTGAATTAGGTTGAAGACTAGAACAATCTAGACCAAAAAGAAAGAAAAACAACAGCAAGTTAATCAAGACTAAATTCTTCTGTCACACCCAGGGGGTTTACCATAAAAGCAAACACCAACAACGCATTAATATTGTTTACTAAAGATTTTCAAGTTTTTCATTTTCAGCAAGAAAGGCTCAAAATAACCAAATGACAATTCATATAAGCTTCTGTCAATTACTTAGTGACAATTTCTTATTGTAAATTAGATTAGACTTCTTCCTAGTAGTTTCTGTGAAATAGGCATGTCAAGTTTTGGTAAGGTGACTGGTGTGTTTCTAAAAGAACTAACCCAAATTTCCACACTCATGCTTCGTAAATCAATCGCAAAAGTAGGATATGTAATATAAAACGTCCAAGATCCGAGGATATACACAAATATTAATGAGGATAGTAAAACAAAGAGTTGATGATGATCAAGTTACACTAGCTAAGATGTTTGTAATATAATTGTATAGCATGAATACAATTAGGAAGCTGATTCAGCTGATATTAATCTTAATGTGGTAGTCCTAATAATTAATTCATTATAAGTTATATAATCCAATATATAGGTTATCCTAGTATGAAAATAAAATACTGATAAGAAACAATGATAATAATGAAGCATGTTTAATCATGAACCATTATGTAATTTCATATTTTGTTAACCAAATCATGTGTTGAATTGTTACTTGCTGATTCGTGGCACTTTTCAGAAGTACAAAGAAAGAAAACAATACACGTACAACAACCCAAATAAAGAATAACTCAAATCATAAGGACTTACTCTAATTCAAAACTAAGTTCTGTTGACAACTCAACCAGAAGATATCCTAAAAGGCAGACTGCTTATAGACTAGAGGTGGTTCAACGCCTGTGTGAATATGCTACAAGCAATTGAATTATTTATTTGAAAATAATCTTCTCAAAGCTAAAGAATACTCTAGCATGGCGAACAGAATATAGAATAGTCTGTCTTGCGACTTTGGAGAACTTGTGCTATCATATACAAAGTAATGGTTTAGACATCATCGGACTTGATGATTCCAATGATGTGCTTCTTTCAGAGGCTAACGGTGAGTGTGATATATATGGAGAATCACTGGACATAATAGTATGGCGATAGCACTATAAGATGGAATGCAATACAAAGACTGTTGAAATGCATATTGTATAGGTGTGCATAAAGGAAACCACAAAGCATCTACAAATGGTTTGACAAAGAGTTTGAAACAACTAAGCATTAGAAGTGTCATCATAGATTGGGAATAGCTTAAGTAAAAAGGTAAAGACTCTTGGGAGGAAAAAAGATATTTGATAGGTTTTAAATACACAAAAAATTGAGTCAGACAATGGAAAAGAAAAGAAGAAAAATAAAAGTCTAAATAATTCACATTGATCAGCTCATTTACGCTTTTCATTCATATAAAAATTATAAATTCCTTGTGTAATTGAGCTATAGATTTTTTAATTTCATTTTAACTTGTGATAAAATTAATAATTTCACCTGAGAATTAGTGAACCCTAATAACCCCCCACCCCCATCGAATTTAATCCAGGCAATAACAATATAAATTACTAGAAGCTATGAAATTATAAATTGATTACCTCAGAGATAACCCAGGCTTGCTCCATTCTCTTTGCGAAATTGGACGAAGAAGAACTTCCATAAGAATCCACTACTGAAGCTCTAATACTACAAACCTTATAACCAGTTCCTCTTCTTATTAGAATTGGTACTCTTCTCGTAGAAATTTGACCAAAGATTTCAGGCCTTCCACACATACATATTGAAATTTCCATCTCTCTAACTTCTCTTTCTCCTCTCTAAATTAAATGACCAATTTCTTTGGTTGTCTTTTGATAATTCTTCTGTAAGAACAGAGAGACTCTGTATTCCGTGCTTCGCGGAGTTTTCAGTTAAGCATCTCACAAAGAAACGTGGCAGCAGAAAAAGCAATCTTACTACTCATGGCGAATAAACATAGTATAGGATTTAAGTTTTAACCCTTAAAATTTCTCATTACTAATGTTAATGGCAATTTAAGATTACACTGCGTTTACACTCTGTGTATGTTAGCATATCCAGAGTATTTTGTCCTATGTATGTTAGCATATGTGAGCTGATCAAAGTGTACGTTAGCAGTTAATGCTCTATGTGTACGTTAGCTAAAGTTAGGGAGTTCCTCAATCTGATAAAAAGGAAAGTGTCCTGTGAGAATCATGCAATGAACGTTTTCAGTTAATCAAAGAAAGTTTTTCTGATTCTTTTCGAAGAACAAAAACAACAAATCTTGTTCTTGATCTATATTCTTCATTTTCTTGTTTAATCAACAATCTATCATGGTATCAGAGCAATAGGAATTTCAATTTCTAATATCTTTCAATCTTACATGATTCGTGAATTTTCTTCTACAATGGAGAATCCAAATTCAAATTCAATAGCAAAAGTTTCTTTAAATCAGTTAACAAATTTCATCTCTTTCAAACTCAGGGAGGATAACTTTCTCACTTGGAAAAATCTTATGCTTCCTGTCATAAGAAAATTCAAAATTATGAAGTACCTTGATGGCACTTATTCTTTTCCAGATCAATATACAAATACAAGAAATCAAACTAATGGTGTTGAAAACCCTCTCTACTTAGACTGGATTGATGAGGATTCTACAATCACTATGTGGATCAATAGCACTATCTCAGACTCAGTAATTGCTTACTTTACTGCTGCACCAACTTCACATCATCTCTGGGATAATATTGGAGAAAGATTTGTTCGCTCCTCTTCAACTCACTCAATTCAATTACGCACAAAGCTTGTAGTTATCAAACAAGGTAACAAATCCATTTCATCACTAATTAATGAAATTAAATCTTTGTCAGATCAACTTGCTGCATCTGGTGAACTTGTCTCAGATAAGGAATTAGTGGTTGTCACATTATCTGCTTTAAACTCTGATTATATTCCTTTTGCTACTTCAATGAGGCATGGATACCCACCCATTTCTTGCATTGAACTTCATAATAATCTACTTAGTGAAGAAGTAGTAATTAGTCAAAGAAACACTGATCTCATTATTCATTCTACAACTCAAGTCTTTACTGCACATTTTAATTCAACAAAAACACCTTTTAGAGATTCTAATTCAAGATCCAGAGGTTATTCACATTCATACAACAGAGGGAATACTTCTCATCCCAGTAATGGCATTAGATCTAGCAATTTTCAATTTGGCAGAAGAAACACATACTCAACAGGCAAAGGTTCTGGATATAAACCTTTTACTTCTCAACAATTTACATCATCATTCTTAATCTGTCAAATTTGTGGCAAACTTGGTCATAGTGCTTTAGAATGCAAAAACAGGCTTAAGTTTTCTTATCTTTATGTCAACACTCCAACTCATCTGTCTGCTATGTTGGCCTCTGCAAATATCATAGGAGAAAATCCTTGGTATGCTGATAGTGGTGCCACCAACCATATCACTCCAAATAAGTCTGAATTGCAAGCTACTACAACTTATGAAGGTCCTGGAAAAATACAAGCTGCAAACGGAGAAGGTTTGTCCATTACTCACTCTGGTTACTCTTTAAAATACACACCAAATCATCTCTTTAACTTGAACAATGTTCTTTTGGTACCAAATGCTGCTCAAAACTTGCTTTCTGTACACAAGTTCACCTCAGACAACAATTGTTCAATAACCTTTAACTCTTCTGGCTTTTCTGTGAAGGACTTGTCAACAGGGAAGACTCTTTTACAAGGCCCTCACAATAATGGACTATATCCTATCCATTTTTTGCATTAATCACCACATACAGCTCATTCTGTTGTCACAACATCTATATCTTCTGAAGTGTGGCATAGAAGACTAGCTCATCCCTCATTCAAAACCATGCAATGTATCTCAAAACTTCTGTCTTTACCCAATGTTGCTAATAGTTTTGTTTTTGTACTGCTTGTTCTTTAGGAAGAACACACAAACTACCCTTTAAGATGTCCACCACTTATAGTTCTACTCCCTTAGAATTACTACACATGGATCTATGGGGTCCAAGTCCTGTAATCTCTTTGTCTGGTTACAAGTACTATGTTGCAATAATAGATGATTTCTCCAAGTTTTGTTGGATTTTTCCTTTATATGACAAAGCTGATTTCAAGAAAATTTTCTTTGAGTTCAAAGTGTACATTGAAAAACAACTGCAATTCTGTACTAAGACAATAAAAACAGATGGTGGAGGTGAGTTTCTACATAACCAGTTAACTTCTTATCTAGCTCTACATGGTATCAAACATGAGCTATCTTGTCCACACACACCTGAACAAAATGGTACAGCAGAATCCAAACACAGGCATCTTGTTGATATTGGCAGAACCTTTCTAATTCAATCTGGTCTCAGTAATGCCTTTTGGGTGGATATTTTTACCACTGCCAACTATACCATCAACAGATTTCCTACTAAATCCATTGGTTATAAAACTCTATTTGAGGTTTTGTTTCATCACTCCCCTAATTATTATTTCTTGAGATCTTTTGGTTCATTATGTTTTCCATGGCTAAGGCCTTATGCAGCTCACAAACTGGCACCCAGAAGTATTTCTTGTGTCTTCATTGGTTATTGTTCATCTCAAAAAGGTTATAAATGCCTGGATCCAATCACTGGCAAATTTTATGTCTCTAGGCATGTTACATTTAGAGAATATGTGTTTCCTCTCAAGACATCTTCAGCTCCATTACCCATTTTTACACAAGCCACTTATGTCTCACCAGATCATACTTCAACTTCCACTGCAGTTGTAACTACTCCAAATGTTATTCACTCTGATTCATCCAGGTATGAAAAACTGGATTGGAAGAATAAAAAATTGCACTGATGTTGTCACAAAGAATGGAAGGAGCAGAAGGCAGGAAAATATGCATTTCAGTTAATAACTTGCAGACCCAAAGTACCTCTACAGTTGAGTTTGCCAGACTTCGAAATTCTGCTTCAGTAGAAGATCTGGCAACAGTAGTTTGCCTTTTGCTATACCATGATATGGGATTAGAGCCAAAGAAGATGCAATAACCTCCAGTGCTTCTTCGAGTAACAGGATCTCCTGCCCAATCAGCATCACTGTAACCATGTACTGCAGTTAAGCCCTTTGTAAATAGGATTCCAAATCAATAGTTCCCTTAATGTACCTTAAAATCCTTTTATCTGCAATCAAGTGAGTGGATGTAGGTTGTTGCATGTGTTGACATACCTGGTTAACTGCATAAGAAATCTCTGGTCTGGACCAAGTGAGATACTGCAAGGCACCAACTAGGGATCTGTAAGATGTAGGGTCAGACAGTGGTTCACCAGTGGAATGTGATAAATTGAAATAAGCAGGAACTGGAGAGGATCAAGGATTAGCACCAGTCATAGCATGCTTTTCCAACAGATCTAGTGCATATTTAGTTTGTGAAAGAAAAGACAGGTGGAGTTTCTTTTGATGTCAAGTCCAAGAAAATAATAAAGATCCAAGATCCTTTACAGGGAAATGTTCATGTAGTTGAAGGATGAACTCAGAGCTGTAAGAAGATGAGTTGCATATAATCAAGATGTCATCCACATACACCAGAATAAAGGTAATCCTGGAACCAATCTTATGAATGAACAAAGAAGCATCTGCTGAAGACATAGTGAATTTATAGGAAAGTAAGAATTGTTGCAACTTAGCATACCATGCTCTTGGAGCCTGTTCCAAGCCATACAAGTGAAGCTTACACACATGTGTTGGATTTTATGAAGAATATAGATCAAGAACAAGATTTCTTGTTTCTGTTATTTGAAGAGAATCAGAAAAACTTTCTTTGATTAACTGAAAACGTTCATTGCATGATTCTCACAGGACACTTTCCTTTTTATCATATTGAAGAACTCCCTAACTTTAGCTAACGTACACATAGAGCATTAACTTCTAACGTACACTTTGACCAGCTCACATAAGCTAACATACACAGGACAGAATACTCTGGATATGCTAATATACACAGAGTGTAAACAAAGTGTAATCTTAAATTATATTCTATTATCCCCCCTCAAACTGAATATGGCAGCCAGAGGTTGCACACTCAGTTTGTTCCTCAACAGAGCAAACTTTGGACCAGAAAAGCCTTTTGTAAATATGTCAGCTGCTTGATCAATAGTATAAATATAAGAAATCTTTAAAGCATTGGATTGAATCAATTCTCTGACAAAATTATAATCAACTGAGAGATGCTTCATCCTGGTATGAAAACTGGATTGGAAGAATAAAAAATTGCACTAATGTTGTCACAAAGAATGGAAGGAGAAGAAGGCAGGAAAATATGCATTTCAGTTAATAACTTGCAGACCCAAAGTACCTCTACAGTTGAGTTTGCCAGACTTCGAAATTCTGCTTCAGTAGAAGATCTGGCAACAGTAGTTTGCCTTTTGCTAGACCATGGTATGGGATTAGAGCCAAAGAAGATGCAATAGCCTCCAGTGCTTCTTCGAGTAACAGGATCTCCTGCCCAATCAGCATCACTGTAACCATGTACTGCAGTTAAGCCCTTTATAAACAGGATTCCAAATCAATAGTTCCCTTAATGTACCTTAAAATCCTTTTATCTGCAATCAAGTGAGTGGATGTAGGTTGTTGCATGTGTTGACAGACCTGGTTAACTGCATAAGAAATCTCTGGTCTGGACCAAGTGAGATACTGCAAGGCACCAACTAGGGATCTGTAAGATGTAGGGTCAGACAGTGGTTCACCAGTGGAATGTGATAAATTGAAATAAGCAGGAATTGGAGAGGATCAAGGATTAGCACCAGTCATAGCATGCTTTTCCAACAGATCTAGTGCATATTTAGTTTGTGAAAGAAAAAGACAGGTGGAGTTTCTTTTGATCTCAAGTCCATGAAAATAATGCAAAGATCCAAGATCCTTTACAGGGAAATGTTCATGTAGTTGAAGGATGAACTTAGAGCTGTAAGAAAAGGAGCTGCCTGTAATCAAGATGTTATCCACATACACCAGAATAAAGGTAATCCTGGAACCAATCTTCTGAATGAACAAAGAAGCATTTGCTGAAGACATAATGAATTTATAGGACAATAAGACTTGTTGCAACTTAGCATACCATGCTCTTGGAGCCTGTTTCAAGCCATACAAGGACTTGTGAAGCTTACACGCATGTGTTGGATTGTCTGAATCAATAAAACCAGGGGGATGAGACATATAGATATCCTCAGAAATATCACCATGAAGAAAGGCATTGCTAACATCAAGTTGAGTAATAGACCAATCAAAGTTAACTGCAATTGAAAGTAGAATTCTAATTGTAGTAGATTTAGCCACAGGACTGAATGTTTCAGAATAGTCTAACCTTTCCTGTTGATGAAAACCTTTAGCAACAAGTTTTGCTTTATACCTAGCTATAAAACCATCTGGATTATATTTATGTCTGAATACTCATTTACAACCTACAAGAATCATAGAAGGATGAAAGGGTACCTTGGACCATGTGTTAGCATCCTGAAGAGCATTATATTCATTCACTAGTACTTGTCTCCACTTGGGGTGTTTGTTTGCTTGACTAAAGAAGGTGGGAGTTAGGGGAGGAATTTGAGCAACAATGGCAACAGAAAAGGAATATCTACCTGAATATGTCTTTGGTTTGAAAATACCAGATTTGCCTCTTGTTTGCATAGAATGAGTATTGGAAATGCTAGAAGAGAGATGAGGTGATAAGATATCAGATGAGGTGGAAGAGAGTGGGGATGGGACTGGTGAATCAGAGTGAATAACATTTGGAGTAGTTACAACTGCAGTGGAGGTTGAAGTATGATCTGGTGAGACATAATGGCTTGTGTAAAAATGGGTAATGGAGCTGAAGATGTCTTGAGAGGAAACACAGATTCTCTAAATGTAACATGCCTAGAAACATAAACTCTGTCAGTGATTGGATCCATGCATTTATAACCTTTTTGAGATGAACATTAACCAATGAAGACACAAGAAATACTTATGGGTGCCAGTTTGTGAGCTGCATAAGGCCTTAGCCATGGAAAACATAATGAACCAAAAGATATCAAGAAATGATAATTAGGGGAGTGATGAAACAAAACCTCAAATGAAGTTTTATAGCCAATGGATTTAGTAGGAAATCTGTTGATGGTATAGTTGGCAGTGGTAAAAGCATCCACCCAAAAGGCATCTCTGAGACCAGATTGAATTAGAAAGGTTCTGCCAATATCAACAAGATGCCTGTGTTCATCCTTTTTATTGATGAAAACCTTTAGCAACAAGTCTTGCTTTATACCTAGCTATAGAACCATCTGGATTATATTTAAGTCTGAATACCCATTTACAACCTACAAGATTCATAGAAGGATGAAAGGGTACCTTGGACCATGTGTTAGCATCCTGAAGAGCATTATATAAATTTATGAAAGGTTAGAGTGGAGTTTTCTGGTAGACGTCTAATGGGTTTTTGTAAGGATTGATGTCATCTATGCAGTGCATTAGCACTATAAAAAATTTAATTATTCTGAAGGTTGCTCTTTGTGGTTCCTACATGCCATCTAAAGGAATTTGACAGGAAGATCTTTTATCACCATATTTAATTATTATTTCTACGGAGACTTTTTCAAGACAACTACATGTTGTTGAACCGAATAATCATATACAACTATACAAGACATAAAGATTGCAAGGAATGCTCATTTGATCTCACATTTATTTTTTACGGATGATTGTCTTCTCTTTACCAATGCATAATGTAAACAATAACCCTGCAAATAATTGAGAGTTCTTGGTGCGGCTTCTGGTCAGATGGTTAATTTTAATAAATGTCAAATGTTTATTTCAGTTCTCACATGCCAAGCAGATTTTGCAGATTACTTTATAAAATACTCAAAGTTCAAAGAATGGATCAATCTGAAAGATATTTGGGAATTCCTTTTATTATTGGCATAAGTAAAAAACAATGTTTTACTGATGTTGTAGATAAGTTTAAGGCCAAATTATCCCTCTGGAGAAGTAAAACCCTTTCTCAATGTGGTAAGATTGTTATGGTGAAACTTGTTTTAGACGACGTACATGTTCATTCAATGAGTTGTTTGAAGATTTTGGATGACATTATTAATCAGATAAACTCTCTAAAAAAATTGGTGGGGATTTGAAGATAAAATGGGGGTTTAATTTAGTTCATGGAAAATGCTTTGTATGCATAAAGATATAGGAGGATAGGGTTTTAGAAACTTGTCAATCCTAAATCAGGTTATGTTTGTTCGATCAGCACGGAGGATTTGCACACAATCAGAAACAATATAGGTTCAGGCAATTCGAGCTAAATAATTCACAGGCCAAAGTCTACTACACTCAACAGAGAAAACAAACACGTCTTGGGCATGGAAGGGTATTCAGAGAAGTATATTTTTTGTTAAAGACAATAGTTGTCGGAAGGTTGGGAATGATATGAAGGTAAGAATATGGATGGATGTTTAGATTATAGGTCTCACTGAGCCACCTATACCCAATATGAGTATTGGTACTTCAAGAGATCATGTCTAGGTCAGTGAGTTGATAGATGCTCAAATAAAGCAGTGGAAATCTCATTTGGTTCGAAATTTGTTTGATCCAGCTGCTGAGAACATTGTGTTAAACATGAGGATACCCATTAATGCTGAAGATAGGATATTCTGGAAACTTGCAAAGCTCATGGGTTTCGCCCTTAAATCTGCATACAACAAACTTCATGAGAAGAGTCTGGGGAACATCCAACTTTCTACTGAAATCCAAGGGACCACTGTGAAATGGAAGCAACTCAGTCATATAAGAACTTGGCCTAGGGTTTCTAAATTTGTTTTGGACATTCTTCCTACGAATGAAATACTTGTTATGGTTCTCAGGAACTTGAACCAGTTATGCCATTTGTGCAACCAAAGCAATGAGAATACTTGGAATGTACTCTTTGCCTGCCCTTTATTCGTAGTTGCGTGGATGAGAATTCCTGGTGGAAGTAGAGCCATTAACAACAATGCAATTACCACTGCAAAATATCTTTCAAGAGTGGATTAATATCGATAAACAGTTGGACCAAGAAGGAAGCTGCTTGGACATAACTATGGTAGTAGTCTGGAGTATATGGAAGAGATGATGTGAATTCATCTTCCAAAATATTAAATTAGATCTTAGATGCGTTTCGAAAAAACCCGTAATGTTTGCATATTTTTTTATCGACAATGTTTGCATCTTATCTTGAGACTACTGTAACAAATGATCTGATGTTTAGTATGGGTTTCAGGCTTAATATTCAACAACTCAGACCTAAATGGACATCACCTTCTCAACCTTACCTGAAATTAAATTGTGATGCTTCATTTAACTTACAAAATTCTATTACATGCGTAGGCTTAATATTGTGTGATTTTACAAGTACATGGTGAGGTGGCAAAGCAAAAAGATTAGATGGTATTAAAAACTCGGAGCCAGCAGAGTGTCTAGCTTTCTTTGAGGCGGTAAAATGGTGTAAGGAAATGCAACTCATACACATCATATTTGAAACAGGCGTTAAGAGCATTGTGCAGTACATCAATACCTTAGCAACCACTATTACTTTGGAGAATGAAGATATTTTGATTGATGCTCTTAGTATCCTAGATCCATAATAGATTGGCAATGTACTTTTATTCCTAGATTAAGCAATAAAGCATCATATAAGCTTGCAAAAGCTAGTAGAAGTTATAACATATCCAACACATGGTATGAAAAAACACCTGAGTTCTTAGAACAACAACTCAAGTGTGACAATATTTTTCTTTGAGTTTTTGTTAGTAAATTTTATTTTTGCATCAGAAAAAAAAAACTTGCATTAAATTTACAACATAAAAAATTGACCAACACAAGGGAGTACGAACCTGATCAAGGCATGATATTTAAATTTATTTAAGAAAGACAATCATTATTTATAAAAGAATATTTTTTTCCTATTTTATCTTTGTTTTCGAGTTTAAACAAAATTAATTTTAGAACACCGGGTGATGTGATTTTATATAGTGGTAAATAAAGGTTCGATTCTCGAACTTGTGAAGGTAATGATTTTAGAAAATAATGATTCTAATTAACTCTAGAAAATTTCAGGAGTAAGAAAAAGACTAAATAACCTAAAGATGATTTTTGAATAATTTTAAAAATACCAGGAATCAGGAATCAGGTAATTCTAACAACCTATGTGATTAATCAGATAATTCTTTTTAAATTAATTGAAGCCCAAATAATTGCCAAAATTGGTTTTGTTATGCTAACAAACAGAGGTAAATCACAAGCATGGACTATCAAAATTAATTAACTAAGCATAATCCATCAAGCAAAAGCACAACTGTTGAAAGAAAACCGTTTTTACTATTCAAAACTATGCAATTTTAATGATAAAAGAATTATAAATAATCATTAGAAAATAATTAAATCACATAAAATTGAGAAAATTACCTTATCCATCATCCCAGTAAATAGACTTAGCTCATGGTGAAGAAAACTTGCTCAAAAGTTGATTTCATTGCTCAAAATATTGATTACAAGGTTGAATAACGCTGTAACAGCTGATTTGATACGCTTATAAGCGTTACAGGAGAGGGTTCAGCTGTTACAGAAGAGTTTAAGCAACAAATGGTTTGAAGCAATAGACGACAGGAAAATTCAAATCAGCAACACATATAAATGTTACTGAGTCTTCTTCTCCGGCAGTGATGGATGAAGAACAGCCGGTCGGTGCAGCAGCAGCTCGTCGGCGGTGACGGAATAGTGACCGGAATTCTCTAAAATCTTCTCTAAGCTTTTGTACTCGATTCTCTTGGCTTCTCTTGGTATTTATAGATAGTAGAAACCCTAGAGAGAGTTCTAAACCTAATAGAACTCTCTAGAACAGCCCACAAATCCCAATCCTAACCGAAACCAAATTCCGGCCATGTTCATGATTTTTCAACTGATTTCACGGGATCTTTTTGCTGTTTCTCGATTGTTCTAACTTGTGTGGGATATCTACTAACATTTGCAACAATCTGGAAGCGAAAGAAACCAGATTTCCCGTTGATTTTGTGTTGCCAGTGAAAACAGTCGAGTCCGATGAGTTGACCCGGTGACTCGGCCCGATCCAGCTCGCTGGGTTGACTCGCTGGGTTGACCCGCTGGGTTGACCCGATCCAGGGGTGCCCCAATCCAAAGTGTGGGTGCTTTGATCCATTTTCCCGGGTGCCTTGAACACTTTTTGAGCCAATTTTTCCACAAATCTTTATTCTTCTAATGTACCTACAAAAGCATAAAAACACGTAATAGATACAAAATCGAATACTAACTCACTAGAAATTAAGGTGCAATTCAGACACTAAAATGTGTCTATCAAATACCCCCAAACTTACTATTTTGCTAGTCCTCGAGCAAACTACTCTAAAAATAAAGTAAAAATCCTAACTCACTTTAGCAGGAATCGCGACTACATTTAGCACATGCAGTAAGCCGTTAAACCCCTAGGTGTCCCTAGTGGACGAGTTTTGTCTCGTGAGGGTTTACAAGAGGTATACCCACAAAACCTGGATCTAGATCTTAGCAACACGTGAACGATTAAGGATAGACACTAAACAAGCTAGTTATTTGGCTACTCAGATATTCGGCTATAGGGACCATTACCCTTTATGGATCCAATCACTGTACACGAGTGTTAACTCAAGCATACTAAAATTCATATCTAAGACAACAGAGTTCTACTCAGATAGTTATCTATCCACACATCACATGAAAAGACTTAGAAGATGAAAGTAGACTGTAGAAGGTCGCAAATGTTGACTGAGGCGCACGGTGTTTCCCATATCTGTCTGAAGGTCAGTACCGAGATGAAACCTAGTGTGTCGAGATACTCCCCATTTATTTTCAACAGTTACTACTAACTAAAATATTTACAAGTTCCCATGGATCCTGCGTTCCACGCTTGCTTAGGCGACGGAGACAGGGAGAACTTGAAAATATCAAATACTATTTTTTCTCAATTTTTTTTTTAACTTTTTTTTTTTTTTTTTTTTTTTTTTTAATACATGTGTGTTCCCATGGATCCTGCATTCCACGCTTGCTTAGGCGACGGAGACAGGGGGACCACACATATAACTCTAAAATAACATATTATTCAAACTGGGGCATGATCTCAACACACTAAATGTCATTCCAGCGCTAATTAACACGTCGATGCTAGGACCCACCAATACTCTCAGAGAAACACGAAATTGCAAATAATAAAACAGAACGTGATATGGTGGTGACAACTATCATATTATTTCTAACACCTGAACTCTGTCTCCTTTATGAATAGACCATCTAGCTGGGCACAGCAATCCTTATAGCGAAATGGCTAAGTTTCCATCTACCTAGAGTGGTTAGTGTCACCCTAAATTGTTCACATGCTTCTAAATTCCAAATCTTAAAAAGCTCAATACCCCCAAACTTAAATTAAACAGTGTCCTCAATGTTTCTAAACACTGCACGAAAAGGAATTAGGGAAAGATGTTACCGTGTCGTATGAGCATAAGTTATCTCTTTAAATCATATAGCAATAATCGGAACAACTGTGGATCATCTGAATCAAATAGTGTTATCCACAATAGAAGAAAACAGCAGCAAGCTACGAAGATAAACAATCTGAACACAATTTGATCCCTATTTAGGTAAACCACATCGACCAGAGGATGGGTTTTTGGCAACTTAATTTTTTTCTGAACAGGAGGATCATTGGATCTAGCTTGACGATGATTTTGTACCATGGCAGATTTGCATATGTCAGGTCCCAAGCTAGGGACCTTCCTAAGAGTTAATGGCATAGCACATGAAGAATGACAGTCACCCCCAAACTTAGAGTTTTCAGTGTCTCTAGATAGACTAATAACACTATCATTATCGTTATCAATTCCATAGTCGGCTAGGCATTTCTCTAATGGATCGTCTAATGGGTCGAGCCTACGCTGCATCTCCCTAGACGGTTTGGAATCCTCCTCTGAATGGATCTGGTGCATACAAACTGTTGGGCTAATTCCCTTAATATCTGCTACGGTTCCTATTAAGGCTTTCTTATTGTCCTGAAGCACGGTTACTAGCCTATTCTCTTGGTCACTATCCAACTTTGAAGCTACAATCACAGGTAAGGTCTCTGATGGGCCTAACTCATCAAACTCTAATCCAAAGTGGGCTAGAGATTCTTCTAATGGGTCTTCTATCAAAGTGTTTGGTAATGACTCCTGAACTGGGGTCTCTATCATGTTGACGGTCTCTAAGGTGGGGTCATCAAGCTCAGGTGGTTGATTACTAATGTTGAAGATATTCAGCTCAATAGTCATGTTACCAAAAGACAAGTTCATAACACCGTTACGACAGTTAATGATCGCGTTAGATGTTGCTAAGAACGGGCGACCTAGTATAACTGGTATATGATTCTCTGGATCAGGCACAGGTCTGGTATCAAGCACAACAAAGTCCACTGGATAAATAAATTTATCCACTTCAATCAAAACATCCTCTATGATACCACGAGGAGTTTTCACAGACCTATCAGCTAACTGCAAAGTCATCTGAGTCGGTTTCAACTCGCCTAGTCCTAGCTGAAGGTACACATGGTACGGCAGTAAGTTCACACTGGCTCCTAAATCGAGTAAAGCTCTTTCTACACGGTAGTTTCCTATCGTGCAAGCAATGGTTGGGGAACCTGGGTCTTTGTACTTAAGGGCCGTACTACTCTGTATAATTGAACTTACATGACTAGCTATAAAAGCTTTTTTATGTACGCTAAGTTTTCGCTTTCGCGTACACATGTCCTTAAGAAACTTGGAGTAAGCAGGAATCTGCCTAATTGCATCTAATAATGGAAGGTTGATAGTGACTTTCTTAAACACTTCCATTATTTCGTTAAAATTGGATTCCCTCCTAGTAGGTGCTAACAACCTTGGTTATGGGGCTCTAGGCATGAAATCGGTTCTCTGAGGGTTTGCCTCAGGCTCTTCAGAGGCTTTATCAGTCTCTTCATCTATTGGGTCAGGGTGAACTACAGTTTGTTCACTATTAGGCCTAGTTACCTTGTTATCCACTACCTTACCATTCCTAAGGGTACTAATTGCATTCACATGACTGGATGATTTCTCACCAGTCAATATTCCATTGGATCCTCTAGGATTTGGTTCGGGTTGACTAGGGAACCTACCAAGTTCTCGCTCTCTCAGAGCCATAGCAATGTCACTGACTTGGGTTTGTAAACTAGAGATAGCTTTTTCCAAGGTATGGAATCTCTGCTCATTCTTTTCGTCATTGCTGGGATGAGTTGGACCAGCCGAATTCTTATAACTGAAGCTTGGAGGACCTTTAGCATTACTAAACTGACCTTGATCCTGGCCTTTCGACCAGGAAAGGTTTGGATGGTTTCTCCAGCCAGGGTTATAAGATTCCGAATATGGGTCGAACTTTCTCTGGTTATCAAATCTAGTGTTATTATAGAGAGCAAAAGCCTGCTCTTCGAATTGGTTGGGTTCTGAACTACTAGCTTGATTCAGTTCGACCAGTTCTAGCCTTCTAGATAAGGCTTCTATTTGGGCCTTTGAATCGAAAGATCCTTCTACCCTATTAACATTTCCTCTTCCTAGAAGAATTGTTCTTTTTGGCTCTCTACTACTCTCCCACTGCTGGGTCTTCTCGGCGATATCCCTAAGAAGTTTCATCGCCTCAGCAGGAGTCTTACTGTCGAACCCTCCGGTTGACAAAGACTCGACCAAGGTTATAGATGCATAATCTAAACCGTCATAGAGGATTTGAACTAGCCTTAATTCCTTTATTCCGTGGTCTGGGCATTGGGACAATAAGTCATTGAACCTCTCTACATACACATACAGAGACTCTCCCTCTAGCTGGGAAAACGTGCATATTTTCTGCCTAACAGACGAAATTTTGTTCCTAGGAAAGAACTTCTGAATAAATGCTGAAGTAAGTTGGGCAAAGGATTCAATTGACTGAGGAGCCAAGCTATACAGCCACGACTTGGCTTTATCTCTTAGTGAAAAGGGAAATAGTCTAAGTTTAATAGACTCGTCATTCAAGTCTCTAATTCTGATCGTGCTACATATTTCCTCGAATTCCCTAACATGAAAATAGGGATTTTCGTTTTCTTTTCCTAAGAATGATGGGAACATCTGGATAATCCCTGGTTTCAGTTCGTAGCTCGCTTCAGTAGCGGCTAACTTGATGCAAGATGGACGTGAGGTCCGGGTTGGATTCAACAAATCCTTCAGAGACGTCATTGCTGACACAGTCTCGGGAGTGACTAGTTCACTCTCAGTTGGGTTCTCAAGGTCAAGATGAACTACAAGTCTTCCACTGATTAACCTACCTTGAGGGTCTCTATTCCAAGTTCGCCTTAAGGGCGTTCTTGGCATGCAAAAATTAAATCAAACACAATCGTGCCCTGACTCAACCAAATCAAACCTAAATCTAGCAAACAACAAGCATGATGGTTCCACTTAGATTGTCTCTAGACCAGCTTCTATTCTTTTAGAAGGCAACTGGTTACAATTTTAGCGAATCTCTCTGAGCGATCCGAGTTAAATCAAGTTGAAGAGAAACAGGAGAAGCTCAATGGAGCTTTGATACCCCTGTCTCTTTGGCAACGCTTCCCTGGGTTACAAGGCGGCTCTAATCAACTTTAATTTAATCTTCCTGCTTTTTGAGTTAAGCTAATAAGGAAACCAATACAGTCCTTCCAACCGATTTTCCTATAAGCTCGTTACCTTATCGGTCTCTTTCTAGTCAATATTTTAAGCTTAGGTTCGTGTAGGTTTCATTTTCCTAAGGCGGGCAAGAAGGAGACGGTGATGAAATCCGAAACCTTATCTTGTATGGCCAGGCCTTGCCCTTTACTATGCAGAAATTAAGTTCCGTATTCATTCCTCAGCATATATGCATACAAAGGCGTCCAGAAAACCCACTGACAGGAGATTCGTGGGTTGATCGAAATTTACCTCCCGTTCTAGACGGGCGACGAACCGTTGAAGTCGACTCGGGCCACTAATATCCTTTTTAATAGTGTGCGAACCCGAGGGGCCGAGACAATATCGTAATTGTCGTCCGTCCCTGCACACAGTTTGATATTCAAAATTACCCTTCCGTAGGGTTTAAAAATGTCCAAAAGTGTCCAAAAATAAAATAAAAATTACAGAATTAATAAAAACCCTAATACAATTTTCTAAACTAATTAAAACTAATTAAAACTAATTAAAATAAACTAAAAATCTAATTTTAAAAAAAAATAAAAATAAAATCTTCGATCTTCTTTTTCGTTCTTTAAGCTTTTCCTTTTTTTAATTCCAAGTCTTTAGATTTAACTCCAAAACTTGGGCGTAATCTCTTTCCGATCCAAAATCGAACCTGTACTAAAAAAGGAAAAATACCAAAACAAACGTAAAATAGAACAAAGTAAAAAAAATAAAAACCTAAAAATAAATCTAAAACCCTAAACCTAAAAACAAGTCCGCGTCGGCGGCGCCAAAAAAAAACCATTTTTTTCTAATTTAAATCCATGCAAATAATAATAAAAGAATTATAAATAATTATTAGAAAATAATTAAATCACATAAAATTGAGAAAATTACCTTATCCATCATCCCAGTAAATAGACTTACCCCATGGTGAAGAAAACTTGCTCAAAAGTTGATTTCATTGCTCAAAATATTGATTACAAGGTTAAAGAATAGTGCAACAGCTGAACAGATACGTATATAAGTGTCACAGAACAGGGTTCAGCTGTTACAAAGAGCTTTAAGCAACAAAAACGTTCAAAACTTAACGCAACAGGAGTAGAGTTGCAACAGAACAGCAACACTTATAAATGTTACTGAGTCGTCTTCTTCAGCGATGGTGGGTGAAGAACAGTGCCGGCGATGCACCAGCAGGTCACCGGCGGCGCCGGAACTTCACCGGATTTTCTCTGAATCGCTCTCTAGGCTTCTCTTGGTATTTATAGATAGTAGAAACCCTAGAGAGAGTTCTAAACCTAATAGAACTCTCTAGAACATCCCACAAATCCCAATCCTAACCGAAACCAAATTCCGGCCATGTTCATGATTTTTCAACTGATTTCACGGGATCTTTTTGCTGTTTCTCGATTGTTCTAACTTGTGTGGGATATCTACTAACATTTGGAACAATCTGGAAGCGAAAGAAACCAGATTTCCCGTTGATTTTGTGTTGCCAGTGAAAACAGTCGAGTCCGATGAGTTGACCCGGTGACTCGGCCCGATCCAGTTCGCTGGGTTGACTCGATGGGTTGACCCGCTGGGTTGACCCGATCCAGGGGTGCCCCAATCCAAAGTGTGGGTGCTTTGATCCATTTTCCCGGGTGCCTTGAACACTTTTTGAGCCAATTTTTCCACAAATCTTTATTCTTCTAATGTACCTACAAAAGCATAAAAACACGTAATAGATACAAAATCGAATACTAACTCACTAGAAATTAAGGTACAATTCAGACACTAAAATGTGTCTATCACCGGGTTACAGTTGAATTATTTGACAACATGGACATTTGTCATCTGTCATTCGTCGGAATAGAAAAACATGGATATATTAGGCACAAATGATGTGAAGCTGCTAAATATGGTTGTTATACTAGTAGGATATCTCAAGTATTAATGTGGAATATATTCTATATTTTATTTATATATAATATTATATTTATCTTAATTGCAAATGAGTTATTTATATAAATATAATCCAAAGAATATATAGATATTGCTATTTTTGAATTGGATATTTATTAGACATCTTTTATATTCGAAAATTGGCATATCTTGTTTACAAACAAGCCTTAGTCTTGACACTATAACAATGTAGCTTTGTATTCTTACAAAATCATCATAGAACACATCTGAGTAGTGTGAAGTTATTTTCAGTAGTGAAGATCTTCAATTAAGTTCGGGTGGAAACACAATTAACTAGTTTAAAGCCTTTTTGCGGTATCAAAGAGCAGTAGTGTTATCATTGGTGGGAAACTAGATTGTTATTTAGTTTTTTTAAAAATTGTACTTGTTGAACTAACGCATAGTTACCTTCTAGATAAGTTATTTTTTTATTTCATGGTCATTCTCTTTTGCAATAAGGCCACTCAATAACTTTGAAGATCGAGACATATAGATTTAGGTGATTCAAATACGTGGATATATCTATTAATTTTTCGTTGTCAACAAAATTTGTTCTGTGTGACAATCAATAGAGGAATCAAGTTGTTTTGTAAATGTTACTTTGAAGATTTCGAAGATTGAAGACTTTGAAGATTAAAGACTTTGGTACAAACATTTTGGTGTGATTATTTGTTTTACTTAATTGATTGGGATGATAATATAGAGTTTACTTTGTAAACACAATAGCCTTGTAGATCTAACAAGTAGTTTATTTATATATACGCAAAACGTGTTGATAACTTGTGGATCAGGTGTTTCAAATCTAAAAACGGAAGAACCTTGGCTCATTTTAAATCACCATTTATCTTTGTGATTGAAATCGAGTACATTATAACAATTTCTCTTGGTTGTGCGGTTGATATGCATAACGGAGATCTACAAGATCTACTCTTATAAATAAACAAATGTTATGTTTAGAGATCTAGAATTCCAACGTATATTGAAAATGGAGGTTCTGCTACATTTTTCCCAAATACAAGAACATTGTTGAAGCTGGGAACTTAGGATTAGTCTATTATGCGTCAACAACACGAAGTTGCATTGTAGGCAAGTGTATAGTGGTTTAATTCATATAGTATTCAATACGGACTAGGTCCCGATGTTTTCCAACAAGAATGTAGTTTTCTTTGTTTACAAAATTATAGTGTGTGTTTTACTTTATTTCCACATTATAATTTTCTTTATTATAATTAAAGTATTTACACTTGTGCATTGATAACCTTATTTGTTTTAATCTTGACGATATCGAAAAATACTATACTAGGTGTCTCTTAATGGGTTAAAAAAATAATTGGTGGTGTACTCAGTAGACTTTTTAGTTTGACAACGTCAACCCAACTTTTTTTTTGAGGTTGGACTAGCAAAATTTTGTTATCACACGTGAATCATAGACTAGACCCAATTTCAGTCTACGAAGATTTTTTTGGTCTGCGTAGTCCTTTTTTGGTGTATCCTGGGAAGACATATCTTTGATTAATCCTTGTTAAGTCTTGTTAAATAAGTTGTGTAATGTCAATGTTAATTTTACTAGGAGGTATATCAATTTAGCAGTCGATGAGCTTGTTATATTTGCTCGAGTTTCTGGTTTTTCTCAAGATTGGTTGCATCAAGTTTCATCAGGTTTTATCTATTTGGTGCAAGGTCTACGTAAACTATGTTTTCGTGCCTTCAATGGAAATCTTTGTTTATCAATTTAATAATAATAATAATAATAATAATAATAATAAAGCTCTAGCTCTAATGGAGTGGGTAGGAGAGAGAAGCTCTAGCTCTAGTGGAGCTTTGAATGAACTTCTTGTGCTCATTTCTTGCTCGGATTCCGTCCAGCTCCACCCAAGCAGCAGGTATGGTGGACATGTTCATTCTCTTCCTTGCTAGGTCTACACGCACCTCTTCCTCCATTGTTCCTAGTTGTTTCTCATTTTCATTTTCAATTTCTAGGGCTCTTTCGATTTTGGTTTCTGTTTTTGCTTTCTTGCTTAAATATCATCGTCTTGGTGGGAGGGTTCAGCACAGACACTCAACTCCTGTTTGTTCGAGTTCATTTCTCGGGATGTATGTGTTCAATCCAGAAGTTCCTTACAAACCTTGGTGTTGCTTTTTCTGTACGGACCTTTCTGTACGGAACTTTTGGTTTCATTCTACCACCATTCTTTTCCTCCAGTTTTCATTTTCATTTAACTTCCCGAGCAGAGTAGTTTCTGTATTCATCCAGAAATTAGTCTCTTCTTGGTTGGCTCTTGTTCTCCATCTCCCATTCACGGTGGTGTTCAGGTTCTAAGAAGCAGGCATCTTTTTGCTCAGGTTCATTCTCAACTGAGGTTTGTTGTGGGTTTCTTTGCATTTGGGCATTGGAGACTGTTCAAACTTGGTTGCTTGTTGTCTTGTTTTAGTGCATTTCATTTCCATTTCTTGAATTGACGCCTGGGCATCTAGTTGGTGTTTATTTTCCTGTTCAAGCACCAGCTTTGTGTGGTGTACGTAGTCAGTTTTGTGACACTCTCTATTCTAGAGTGGTACCTGGTCCAATTAGTACATGGTCAAAGGATTGCTCTAGGACACTAGGTTGGTGTGATGCTTTCGGTCAACTGCTGCAACTAAATTTCGGTGGCTGTTCTCTAGTGGTCAACGGTCATCTTGAGTGGGATCAGTTGGCTACTGCATCTTTCAGGCATTTCCAGCTGTAGGGTCAGCTTGAGTGGGATCAGTTGGTTCAAAAGCTGCTTGTTTCTGCCGGGAGCTCAAGTACCTGGATTGGGTTGGCGTGTTTTTTTTTTCCTGTGGACACAGCAACGTTCAGTTCCTGCTGGCTAGTTGCTCCTATCGGCTGGTTGGGTTAGCATCAATTTTGTGGTTGTTTGTGTTGATGGGTCCTGGTGTGAGTTTGGTACTTGCCCAGTGAGGGTTCTGCCTGCCTCGTCAACTTCAGGCACCTTCTGGTTTGGGTACAGGCTCTTTCTGGGGATGTTTGTTTTTGGTTTTTGTTGTGGTTTGTTGTAGCGTGTCCTCTTCCAGTATGCCTAGAACAAGGTCTGGCTCGGACTCGCAGTGTTTAGCTGAGAATGTGGAGGGGGTCTTGAAAGATGCTTTGTTTCAATGTCCCTTTAAACTTCTTGACGGCTGTAACAATGGGGTTGGAGGTAGAGGGCTAAGTCGTTCTGGTTTCTACAAGCATTTGCAAGATAAACACCTCCACTCCATGGAGGCAGTGCATGTTTGCATGGAGAGGGTCGCTACGGATTTGGATGTGTTTTGTGCATGGGAAACGGTTTTGTCGCAGATGCAAATGTGGTTGTTCTCGGAATGTATGCATATGTATTCCTGGAGACGGCCCTGTAGGCATCACAAAGAGGGTCTATTCCCAGCCCTTTCAACGGGACATCAGGATCCTGTATGGTCTACGGCATAAGCAAACCATTGCCTGCTCACTCTGTGCCGATGGACGACAAGGGGCATGTAGCAATAGAAACTTCCTACGGTTGCTAGTATTCCATCGCAATGCAGGCTCCAGTTCTCTAGGGCTCTCAAAGCTTCATTGGATAGAGTTAGTGCCAAACCTTCGGACTTGTCTGTTTGGTTACAATTGTTGCTCCTTCCTGTGTGCACTTTAGGTCTGTTCACACCCAGGGGATCCGCGGAAGAGAGGTCAGGGACCAGGAAGAAAATGCAGATGGCTAGTATCAACCAAGCGCTACTCCAATGGAGCGATGGAGTGGGTGTTATGGCTTGGTGCAGTCCATTTTGGAGCAATCCAAACAACATCAAAGTGGGTCGAACAACATACAGATGCTGGATAGTTCCAATCTTGCAGCTTGTAGGAGGAAACTGGGCCTAGGCCAGTACACGGCCGCCATCAAAGTGTTAGCCTCCAATGGTATATCCCCATGCTCCCAGGACACTCTTGCTGAGCTTAGCCTCAAATACCCTACAACGGCGCCTCCCTGCATTCCTGTAGACCCTATCGTGGTTGAGCCGCTTCGTGTAGACAATTATGCAGTTCTAAGTGCCATCAAGGGGTTCCCCAAAGGAACTTCGTGTGGTAGAGATGGACTTCGCGCACAACACCTTCTGGATGCCCTCAGTGGACCTGCAGCCGCCGTGGCAGATGACCTCTTGTCTTCTATGACAGGTGTAGTCAACATGTGGTTAGCGGGTAGATGCCCAGCAGTGCTTGGTGCCTACATTGCGAGTGATCCTCTCACTCCCTTGATCAAGCTTGGAAGGGGCATAAGGCTCATCGCAGTGGGAACCATCTGGAAGAGGCTTTGCTCTAAATTGGCTGCGTCAGGGGCCATCAAGGAAATGGCTTCTTACCTAGGAGATCACCAATTTGGCATGGGAGTCCAATGTGGTGGAGAAGGCATTTTACATTCCGCAAATAGAATTTTGGAGCTTCAAGGTAACTCCTCCACCAAATGCATGATTTTAATAGAATTCAACAATGCTTTTAATTTGGTGGATAAAACCGTAATTATCAATGAAGTCAGGTCCAAGTGCCCTGGTATTTCTAGATGGGTTGAATTTTGCTATACAAAGCCGGCAATGCTTTACTACAATGACAAAGTGCTTTTGTCGGCTCAGGGCGTCCAACAAGGAGACCCTTTGGGACCTTTACTGTTTGCTCTGACCTTACACCCGCTCATTTTAGAAATTGCTTCTAAGTGCACTTTAGATATACATGCGTGGTATTTGGATGATGGGACTATTGTTGGGGACACCCTGGAGGTGGCTCGCGCTCTACACATCATCCAATCTGAGGGGAGCAGCAGAGGCTTATCCATCAATATTAACAAGACAGAGTTATTCTGGCTTAATTCTGACCCCAGAAGTTTGGAGAAGGGTGTGTTCCCAGCCACCATCAATAGACCTGCTAGAGGAGTGAAGCTTCTCGGTGGGCCTGTTAGTATGGATGCTAACTTCTGTAACGAGATGGTCCAGCTTAGAGTGGAGAAAACTCTTCAGTTAATGGAGTCTCTAAAGCTTCTGCAGGATCAACAAAGTGAATTGCTTCTTCTTAGAAATTGTGCGGGGGTGTCGCACTTATACTTCACTTTGAGGACCACCATCCCCTCTGTCTTGCACCAGTCAACTGAGTATTATGATCAACATTTATGCCAGTTCCTTAGACATTTGGTTGCTAGTGATGGAGCCTGGTTCGGTCCCTACCAAATATGCATTGCGTCTTGCCTATGAAGGATGGGGGGTTAGGGGTCTACACTATGATGGATTCTAGCTTTTACTGCTACCTCGCCTCTTGTCTTCAGACATCCCAAGTGCAGAACACCATCCTCCACGTGGACAAAGACACTGCGCCTCATCACAGCTTCCAGCAAGCCTTGGCTAGCTTCAGTCAGGTCTGTGGGCTTCCTCCTTCCTCTCTTAATATTAAAGCGCCCCCCCCCCCCCCCCCGACCATGCATTATATGGCAGTGTTGTACTTTGATATGGTCAAGAAGAGTATCCCCAACAGTTTCCACCAGACGGAGCGCGATTGCATTTTGCGGCAATGTAATCGGTTGAGCCATGCACAAGACTACCTCAAAGCTATCCCAATCACAGGGCTTCACCAATCTATTGGGCCTCGCCAATTTAGGGACATACTTTGTTATAGGTTGGATATTGCTATGTTTGCTGAGGGTAGCCCTTGTTCTTTTTGCGGCAGAGAAATGGATGATTTTGGGGATCACGCCTTACACTGTGTCAGTGAAGTGGGTCTCAAATTTAGGCACGACCTAGTTAGAGACGTGGTGGCGGATATGTGTTTTAAAGCTGGTGTCATTGCCCGTAAGGAAGTCAAGTTGGGTTTCTTGTCTGACAATCCAAGCGCCCTTAGGCCCGCGGATATACTCGTATACAATTGGGATGAGGGTCGTGACGTGTGCTTCGACGTCACGGGGTGTCCCCTTTTGAAGGAGGTGAGAGGGTCGCGTTTATGCCTGGGATTGCCATCTCCAACGCTGTTACGCGCAAACGTAATAAATTTTTGGACAAGTGTAACGAGCACGGTTATGGCTTGGGTGTTCTTGCCTTTACGACCTTAGGGGAGTTAGGAGATGACACGATTGGCTTCATGACGAGACTGCAGAACTGCATGGCCATGACTATAACTACAAAGTTGGGGATTCCCTTTTCTTTAGATTAGGTATTTCCATTCAGAAAGGGGTAGGGGCTCAGCTTGTGGCTAGGCTCCCTACCAATGTTATTTAAAAACGTTTTGCTCCCTTCAATGAAAGTCCATTTTTATAATAATAATAATAATAATAATAATAATAATAATAATAATAATAATAATAATAAAAACAATAATAATAATAATAATAAAGCTCTTAAAGCATCCTTGGACAGGATCTTGGCCAACCCATTTGATCTATCATCCTGGCTACATTTGCTCTTGATGCCAGTTTGCACCTTGAATTTGTACACACCTAAGTGCTCCATGGAGGAGAGATCAGGGACCAGGAATAAGTTACATACTGCTAGTATTAACCAAGCCTTGCTCAAATGGAACGAAGCTAATGGGTGCCTCAGCTTAGTGCACACCCTTTTGGAGATTCCTAAACAGCCTCAAAGGAGTCAGCACGTCAACAAAGGTAATGAAAGCCCTAACCTGGCAGCCTGCAAAAAGAAATTGGGTTATGGCCAATACACAGCTAAGATAAAGGTTCTTGCTTCAAGTGGTATTGCACCTTGCTCTTCAACCACTCTCTCTGAGTTGATCCACAAGCACCCAGATGCTCCACTTCCTTGCATTTTCTAAAGCCTTGTCAGTGCTGAGGCTCTTATGGAAAAGGCAGCAGTCTTGAGTGCAATCAAAGGATTCCCCAAAGGGACATCATGTGGTAGAGATGGGCTGAGAGCACAACATCTCTTGGATGCCCTCAGTGGCCCTGTTGCTGCTGTTGTAAATGACCTTCTTTCATCTATAACAGGTGTAGTCAATTTATGGCTTGCTGGCAGATGTCCTAATGTGTTGGGGGCTTACATTGCCAGTGCACCTCTGACTCCGCTATTCAAACCTGGTGGGGGCATTAAGCCAATAGCAGTGGGTACTATTTGGAGAAGGTTATGTTCTAAACTTGCAGCCTCAGGGGTCAGTAAGGACATGGCCACTTATTTGGGGGACTACCAATTTGGAGTGAGAGTTCAATGTGGCGGAGAAGGTATCCTATATTAAAAAAATAGGTTGTTGGAGTTACAAGGTAACTCCTCAACTAAGTGTATGCTCTTGATTGAATTTAATAATGCATTTAATTTGGTGGATAGATCAGTCATAATTGAGGAAGTTAGGAGCAGATGTCCTTGCATCTCCAGGTGGGTGGAGTTCTGTTATGCAAAACCTGCTAAGCTCTACTACAATGACAATGTCCTCTTGTCTGCTCAGGGAGTTCAACAGGGTGACCCATTGGGTCCTTTACTTTTTGCCCTGACTCTACATCCCCTAATACTCAGAATTGTTTCAGAATGTATATTGGATATGCATGCCTGGTACCTGGATGATGGGACCATTGTGGATGATACCTTGGAGGTGGCTAAAGCTCTGCACATTATCCAAGTTGAGGGCAGCAGTAAAGGTTTGTCCCTCAACATTAACAAGACAGAGATATTTTGGCCTAACACAGACCCCAGGAGTTTCCAGGATGGTGTTTTCCCAACAAACATCAGTAGGCCAGCTAAAGGAGTGAAGCTGATCGGTGGTCCTGTCATCTTGGATGCTAGTTTCTGCAATGATTTGGTCCAACACAAGGTGAATAAGACTATTCATCTTATGGAGTCCTTGAAGCTCCTGCAAGACCCTCAGAGTGAACTGCTCCTTCTTAAAAATTGTGCTGGGGTATCCCGCTTGTACATCACCTTGAGGACCACCAGCCCTTCAGTTCTACACCAGGCTGCTGAGCAATATGACCTGCACCTTAGCCAGTTTCTTAGGCATCTGGTTACTGGTGATGGAGCTGGCTTTGGTCCTTACCAGTTGCGCATAACTACACTACCCATAAGGCCATAAAGTATGAGAGTGTACACCATGATGGACTCCAGCAGGTACTGTTATCTAGCTTCTTGTATACAGATAACTTAGGTGCAGAACTCCATCCTTAAGGTGCCTAGTGACACTGACCTCCACCAGAGTTTCCAGCAAGCTCTGACTAGCTTTTGTCAGGTTTGTGGCTTGGCCCCCTCTTCTTTCAGTATTAAAGCAACTTCCCCACGTCCCATGCATGCCTTGGCAGTGTTGTACTTTGATACGGTGAAGAAGAATATCCACAACTGCTTCCAACAGACTACAAGAGACTGCATATTGTGGCAGTGTAACAGAATGGCCCATACCCAAGACTATCTCAAGGCCATCCTCATCGCTGGGTTACACCAAGCAGTTGGGCTTCGTAGTTTAGGGCCATACTCAGTTACAGGTTGCGCATACCAATTTTTGTTGGGGACAACCCTTGTTCCTTCTGTGGTAGGGCAATGGACGTTTATGGTGATCATGCCTTACATTGTGTTAGCGAGGTGGGCCTCAAATTCAGGCATGATCTTGTTAGGGATGTAGTTGCTGACATGTGTTTTAAAGCCGGTGTCCCTGCCCGAAAGGAAGTTAAGCCGGGCTTTTTAGCCGACAACACAAACTTACTGAGGCCCGATGATATACTTGTTTATAACTGGGATGAAGGCCGAGATGTGTGCTTTAATGTTACAGGGGTTTCCCCTTTTGCCGGCAGCAAGAGAGTTGTTTTTACACCAGAGAATGCTATCTCCAATGCTGTCTCCCGTAAGCGAAACAAATATTTGGTCAAATGAAGTGACCATGTATACAACTTAGGTGTGTTTGCTTTTACGACCCAAGGCGAGCTGGGAGAGGATACAATGGTCTTTATGACAAGGCTGCATAATTGCATGGCTAGTCATGATTACAATTACAAAATTGGCAATTCTCTTTTCTTTAGACTAGACATTTCTATTCAAAAAGGTGTAGGGGCTCAGCTGGTGGCTAGGCTACCTACCAACTCATGTAACTGCCTTTCTCCATTTAATGAAAGTTATTTTACAATAATAATAATAATAATAATAATAATTGACTTCAACAATGCTTTCAATTTGGTGGACAGAAACGCAATCATCAAAGATGTCAGGGCCAGGTGTCCCGGTATCTCCAGATGGGTTGAATTTTGTTATGCAAAGCCTCCGAAGCTTTATTACAATGACAATTGTCTTTTGTCATCTCAGGGTGTCCAACATGGAGACCCTTTGGGCCCTCTTTTGTTTGCTCTGACATTACACCCGCTCATTTTAGATATTGCTTCTAAATGTACATTGGATATGCATGCTTGGTACTTGGACGATGGGACAATCGTCGGGGACACTCTAGAGGTGGATAAAGCCTTACACATCATCCAATTTGAAGGGAGTAGTAGAGGTTTATCCCTCAATATTAACAAGACGGAGCTATTTTGGCCCAATTCTGACCCCAGAAGTTTGGAGAAGGGTGTGTTCCCAGCAACCATCAGTAGACCAGCAAGAGGAGTGAAGCTTCTAGGGGGGCCTGTTAGTTTGGATGTTAATTTCTGCAACGAGATGGTTCAACATAGGGTGGAGAAGACTCTTCAGTTAATGGAGGCTCTGAAGCTTTTGCAGGATTCACAAAGTGAACTACTTCTTCTCAGAAATTGTGGTGGGGTGTCGCGCTTATATTTCACTTTGAGGACCACCAGCCCCTCTGTCTTACTTCAGTCTGCCGAGTACTACGACCAGCAATTATGCCAGTTCCTAAGACATTTGGTTACTAGTGATGGAGCGGGGTTTGGCCCTTACCAAATGCGCTTAGCATCTTTGCCTATGAAGGATGGGGGGTTAGGGGTCTACACTATGATGGATTCTAGCTTTTACTGCTACCTCGCCTCTTGTCTTCAGACATCCCAAGTGCAGAACACCATCCTCCACGTGGACAGAGACACTGCGCCTCATCACAGCTTCCAGCAAGCCTTGGCTAGCTTCAGTCAGGTCTGTGGGATTCCTCCTTCCTCTCTTAATATTAAAGCAACTGCCCCCCGACCCATGCATTCTCTGGCAGTGGTGTACTTTGATATGGTCAAGAAGAGTATCCCCAGCAGTTTTCACCAGATTGAACGTGATTGCATTTTGTGGCAATGTAATCGACTGAGCCATGCTCAAGACTACCTCAAAGCTATCCATATCACTGGGTTACACCAATCTATTGGGCCTCGCCAATTTAGAGACATTCTTTGTTATAGGTTGGGTATTGCTATGTTTGCTGAGGGTAGCTCGTGTTCTTTTTGTGGAAGAGCTATGGACGCCTTTGGGGACCACGCCCTACACTGTGCTAGCAAAGTGGGTCTTAAATTCAGGCATGATCTTGTGAGAGACGTGGTGGCAGACATGTGTTTTAAAGCTGGCGTCTCGGCCCGCAAGGAAGTCAAGCTAGGCTTCTTATCAGACAATGCAAGCGCTCTCAGGCCCGCGGATATACTTGTTTATAATTGGGAGGAGGGTCGAGACGTTTGCTTCGATGTCACAGGGGTGTCCCCTTTTGCAGGTGGCGATAGGGTTGCGTTTACGCCTGGGAATGCTATCTCCAATGCGGTTATGCGCAAGCGTAATAAATATTTGGGCAAATGCAACGAGCATGGATACGGCTTAGGAGTCCTCGCTTTTACGACTCTGGGGGAGTTGGGAGATGAAACGATCAACTTCATGACCAGATTGCAGAACTGCATGGCTAGCCACGATTATAACTACAAAGTTGGGGATTCCCTTTTCTTTAGATTAGGAATTTCCATTCAGAAAGGGGTAGGGGCTCAGCTTGTGGCTAGGCTCCCTACCAACGCTATGTAAAAAAGTTTTTCTCCCTTTAATGAAAGTCTTTTTATAATACTAATAATAATAATAATAACCCTCCATCCCCTTATCTCCAAAATTGCCTTAAAATGCAACTTAGATATGCAGGCATGGTATTTGGATGACGGAACCATAGCAGGTGAAACTTTGGAGGTGGCCAGGGCTCTCAACATCATTGAATCTGAAGGTGGCAAGAGAGGATTATTCCTCAAAATATCCAATACAGAGGTCTTTGGCCACAAACCGACCCCAGAAGCTTGGAGGAGGGGACCTTTCCAGCTGACATTGGCAGACCCAAGGTTGGGGTGAAGTTAGGTGGCCCAGTTAGCTTGGACATCAAATTTTGCAGCGATTTTGTGCAGTGCAGGGTTGAGAAGGCTCTTAAGCTTATGGAGACCCTGAAGTCCCTACAAGATCCGCAATGTGAGCTTCTTCTCCTTCGTAACTGTGTTGGAGTATCCAAGTTATACTTCATTATGAGGACCACCAAGCCTCAGGCCCTCCAGTAACCTAAAACCCATTATGACCAGACTTTACATCAGTTCCTTAGACATTTGTTAACGGGAGATGGGTCCGGGTTCGGTCCTCTACAACAGCGCATCGCCACCTTACCAGTGAAGGACGGTGGACTTGGTGTTTACACTATGGAGGACACATCCCATTACTGCTACTTGGCCTCTTACTCTCAGAAACTCCAGCTATAGAACTTGATCCTTAGATACCTCCAGATAACAGATAGTCATCCTTGCTTCCAGCAGGCGCTGTCAGAATTTACCCAATTTTGTGGGCTTACTTCTTCTTTCGACATCAAGGCGGCAGCCCCAAGCCCAATGCGCACATTGGCAGCCCACTACTTCGGCGTTGTTAAGAAGAGTATCTCTTCAGGTTCAATATGTCTGACCTGGACAACATTTTATGGCAATGTACTAAGATGGACCAGGCTCAAGATTTTCTCAAAGCAATTCCCATATCTGGGGTCAACCAATCAATTGGTCCTCAACAGTTCCGGGCTGTTTTATCCTACAAACTTGGTATTTCTTTGTTCTCGGAGAACATCGTATGCTCTTGTTGCGGAAGAGGGATGTATGTTTTTGGTGACCATGTTCTTCACTGCGCCAGCGAGGTGGGGTTTAAGTTCAGGCATGACATGGTCCGAGACGTGGTTTCTAACATGTGCTTCAGGGCAGGTGTGGCAACGCGGAAAGAGGCGCCTCTTGGCTTCTTGGCCGACGATGAGCGCACCCTACGACCAGCAGACGTCCTAGTATATAATTGGGAGAACGGTCGGGATGTATGCTTTGACGTCACCGGAGTGTCCCCTTGCACATGAGGAGGGAGAGTTGCCTTTTCACCCGGTCTAGCCATTTCGAACGCCATTACCCGAAAATGCACCAAATACCTTGACAAGTGCGAGGCACACGGTTATGGGCTTGGTGTGTTGGCCTTCACGACCCTAGGCGAACTAGGAGAGGACACAATAATTTTGGTAAAGAGGTTGCAGAACTGTATAGCCAGCTTTGATTACAACCACAAAATCGACAACTCTCTTTTCTTCAGACTAGGGTTAGTTATCCAAAAAGGAGTGTGAGCCCAACTTGTAGCTAGGCTTCTTTCCGGTCCAGTGTAAATACCTTTTTCATCCAATAATAATAATGCTAAGTGTAGTTAATATCGGTTGTACCGTCCAATAATATCATAATTTATCGTATATCGGCCTTTTACCTAGATGATACACAAACTATCAGCGACACATGAATATTCCATTATATCGGCCCCAGTATCGGCCTATATCGGTAAGGATACAAATATATTTATTATATAATGTTTTTTTTTGTTTTTTGTTTTTTAAAAATCTTCTCATACAAATTTTATGTTTGGGGATGTTAGGTTATCAAGTGAAACTAGTTTAATTGATATTTTACATTATAAATACCTTTCATTAAAGCTTTGAGTAACGTAATGCACATCTACCTATAAAATTACAAAGTTAATTGTGTATCGCCGATAAAATATGATATAATCATTTGTCTAGGTGTATAATACCTCGCTTATACGAGATCGGTACACAATATTAACTACGTTGATCATGCTTCAAAAAACAAATATAAAATATTAATAATAATAATAATAATAATAATAATAATAATAATAATAATAATAA
>JAJJMC010001010.1:4270575-4288982 GCA_023531435.1 Papaver californicum
AATAATAATAATAATAATAATAATAATAATAATAATAATAATAATAAGAGTATCCCCAGCAGTTTCAATCAGACTGAACGCGATTGCATTATGTGGCAATGTAATAGGATGAGCCATGCACAAGACTACCTCAAAGCTATCCCAATTGTTGGGTTACACCAATCTATTGGGCCTCACCAATTCAGGGCCATACTTTGTTATAGGCTGGGCATTGCTATGTTTGTCGAGGGTAGCTCATGTTATTTATGCGACAGAGATATGGATGCCTTTGGTGATCACGCTCTACATTGTGCTAGCGAGGTGGGTCTCAAATTTATACATGACCTAGTAAGAGACGTGGTTGCAGATATGTGTTTTAAAGTAGGTGTTTCGGCCTTAAGGAAGTCAAGTTGGTTTCTTGTCGGACAACGCAAGCGCCCTTAGGCCCGCTGATATTCTGGTATACAATTGGGAAGGGGTCCAGATGTGTGTTTTGATGTCACGGGGGTGTCCCCTTTTGCAGGAGGGGAGAGGATAGCTTTTACGCCTGGGATCGCCATCTCTAACGCTGTCGCGTGCAAACATTTAAAATATTTGGACAATTGCAACGAGCACAGATATGGCTTAGGAGTACCCGCCTTTACGACTTTAGAGGAGTTGGGAGAAGACACGATCGACTTCATGACGAGACTGCAGAACTGTATGGCTAGTCATGACTATAACTACAAAGTAGGAGATTTCCTTTTCTTTAGATTAGGCATTTCTATTCAGAAAGGGGTAGATGCTCATCTTGTGGTTAGGCTCCCTACCAACGCAATGTAAACAATGCTTTTCTCCCTTTAATGATTTTTCTCTTACAATAATAATAATAATAATAATAATAATAATAATAATAATAATAATAAAACCGTATTGCAATAAAACCGTATAGCTTTTGTGTCTAGGCTACAAAACCGTATTGCAAGCCTAGACTACAATTACAAACTAGGCAACTCCCTTTTCTTTAGATTAGGCATTTCCATACAAAAGGGGGTCGGAGCCATCTTGTGGCGAGGCTTCCCACCACTAACGTGTAATCAGCTTTTCCTATCTAATAAAATCCTCGTTTTATAATAATAATAATAATAGTAATAATAATAATAATATATTATTTTGTTATATTTTTGTTAATTCAATTAAACCAACTATATTTTTGTAGTGTAGATAATAGTTTGTGCTATGCACCAGCATCAAATTTTCCCATCCAATTTTCGTTTTAATATTTCATAAGTGAATAACAGAGTAATCTGTAAATGTGCATGGCTCGTGAATTGTATGGTAATTATACATTAATTCAGAAGCTATCGTTGGACTTTAGAATGTGCTTAAATATAATGAGTTTAATTATTTTTTCTAAAAGATGGAAATATTTGATTTTTAAGTATTACATGTCAACGAAGTGCAATTAAAATAGAAGAAAACTGCCAATCAGAATGCGTGAAAAAAGTTATAGTTGATATGAAGCACAAAAAATCACAAAGCTTATATTGTTTTAAAGATTTTGTAAGATAAAAATATATAAATCAGTTGATTTATTATACCCTCTCTCTTCTCTATCTAACATTTGGGTTTTGAAGAAGAAAAAAGACTTAACATTGTTCTTCTTCTTTGCATAAACGATCCTTTCAAAATAATTAACTAGTTTGTTTTTTCATTTTATGCTTCGTAGATTGTTTAGAGTTAAAAGTTAGCTTAGTATATTATTGGTCTTTGCCCTTTACTAGTGCTTTTTTTTTTGTCATCAAAGCAATTCTCTTTGTCATATATGATTGTTCTTGGTTGAGGTTTTTGGGATTTTAATTCAATGACGATAACATCTGGCTACAAGAGGTTTTGTCACCTGGTTCAAATATATGGGATAGTCCCTCTATTATATTGATGAAGACTACTATCAATCAAAATGGTTGATTGATGTATAGGAACGAAAACATTCCTCCAATGTTACAATTAGTTATTTTATCATATTAGTATTTGTTATTCCTCGGTGTTCCATATCTTTCTATTGTCAGAACTCTCGAGCTTGTACTTTTACATTATGTTTCTCTTATGGCTCTTAATGTTGTTAATTCTTTTGTAACCTTGATTTTTCATTAATGAAAAAAGTTTTTCGATTATCAGAAAAAACAAAAAAAAGCTTCTTATAAACTTGGAAATGCTCTAAATCAATGAAGTAGATTCATACCAAGTAAGTTTCAATATATATTAATAATTGATTCCAATTTTAACCGCTTTAATTTGTTCAAATGACACGATTTACCCTTGAATATATTTATTTATGTATTATTATATTTATTTTTTTGTAAATAATAATAACATAAAAATAGCTATAATAATTGTATTTAAAGGTAAATATTAGAATTTAAAATAAATTAAAATTAAAATAAAAAATTACATGATAAAAATAAAATAAAATATTATTATTATTTATATATCGTATTTAGATTGGATATAATTAAATATTTTATTTTATTATAAGCCATTTAAAATAATTTTTAAAATACGTCCATTTTGATCATCAACCATATCATAAGCATTTTAACATGAAGATTTACTGATGTTTTTTATAGTTAATCAGTCTCACCGCGATTTTCATATTATATTTACCTGCCATACGTCAAATTACTTTATAGCACATGAAAGTATAACACAACATAATAAAAAAAATCTTATTTTAAAACTCATAACAATACCAAACTCACCTTTAATAAAATGATTCCCATTTCTCAGTTTGCGGCAAGACACTAGTTGTTTTTTTTTTTTGCTAGGTCAAAAGTTTATTAGAAAAAAAAAACGTAATTATAAGGGGCACAAAAGACCCCATCCCTCTATAAATCTACAGGGAGAGAAAAATAACTGATAGGACCCTAAGAAGGGTCTTCAAAAGAAAAACTAAATATTAATAACTACGTAAGATTCAGACCCCTAAAGAGTAAGAGCCCCAAGGCCAAAACTTAATATTCAGTGGAATAGGTGCAGTGCCAGCTTCCAGGCCTTTTTTTGTTGTAAGTTATATCTTTAGCTTTTCTAACAACAGTTTTATCAGTGTTCCAACTAAACTTGTAGCAACATCAAAACCTTTCTTGTTAGACTTGGCACTAGAGCCACCGTCATCTGCAAAAACCTTATCAATGCCTTTCTTCTGCATCGCATAAACATCAACAAATTTATCACCCCCATTCCCCTCGTTAGATTTAACATTAATTTTCTTTGATACCTTAGCTCTCTTTCCGGATATTCTGACAACCTTTTTTGTATCTTATTTGTCTTTCACAACTGCCCAACTTAAATCTTGAACTTCCTTATCAAGGTGAGCAGCATAACGATTACTTAAATTGCCATTAATAGGTTTCACACCAACCAAAAAAGCTAAATGAAAACTCTCCTTTTGCAAGATTCATCTCTTATTCACAATTATTTTCCCATTCATCATCGTTTTTGTCTTGGAAAAAATTATAATATACCAGGACTAAAAATACCAAAATTTGCTAGCTTATCGTTCTTATTGTACATACCTTTCACATTCTTCTTAGGAATATAAAAGTCACCTTCTTTATTAATGGTATCATTTGTTGCAAATCTTACTTATAACTGGATCTTACTGTTCAACAGTTACCAAATGCATATGCATTTTCTCTTCGTTTAGAGTCTAAAGTTGCATACAAAGATCTTGCCAATTCTGTATGAGTCTCTAGTTGTTTAGTTCTCTTTATATCATCAACAACAACTCCCTTAGCTCTCTCCAAATTGGCGGTAGGGACTGAGGCTTCATAATCAACTTGAGCCTGCTTGGCACGAACCCATTCAGCAGACACACACAAAAAATCAGTCTTATTAACAACTTCATTATGTTAGTTACTCACTTTTTCATCAACAATAGAATCCATAACTCCATTACGATTTTTTTTTTATCAACTAACTTCCAAACCTTATTAATTTTTTGATTTTCACCAACATGCTTAGGCATTAACTTCCTCACAACTTTTCATTCATCCAATACATAACCAACAATTGAGTCGTGAGTATAAATTTTTCGTGGCCTTTGAATGACAACATTCCTCTAAAAGCCACTGTCTTTGGTCGAGATAAAAATTATTAATGGTACTTTCTTTGAAAAATTAATATAAATCAACACACTAGCAAAATAACCATATTCATGCTTCAAAGTTCTTGCATCGACAATAATAGGCGTACGAAGTGTTTTGCCGATGGTAAGCAAGACTTTTTCATGCCAGAAACGCAAATTTAATTTCGGAAACTTAACCCAAACAAGAACATGAGTTGTTCCTTGTTTATCAGGATCAAAATCCTCATCCCAATCCTGAATACACAAGTTATGGATTTCTTGTTTTTCATTAACAATTGTCCAAGGACCCTCAAACCAGATTTTACGTTTATGTTCTTCACATTGAAGTTTAAAAATACAGAAACCTTTAGATAAAGGAATCATTTGGACCATAAATTGACCAATATTCCTTTGATCAAGTTAAGCTTTTCTTAACCTCGGGGAATTTCAAACCCTTAAAATCCATCCTAGCAATATCAAGCTAAACTTCTAAACATCATCAGCTTCATCCATAATATCTACCGGAATATTAGTACCAATCTCATCATCAAGAATATTTTAGGGTTAACAAGCCCCAATATATCAATCTTAGCTGAAGAAAACTTTTTACCTCCTGCAGCATCCAGAAAATACCTTTTAGTATTATCTTTACCAGCTTCATCAACTTAAACACCATCACCAGTTTATACATGGGAAATACTTGCATCGCAAGATAAAGGGTTTCCATCACAAACTTGGTTTTTTTTATTGCTAGGAATAGAATATGACTCTGATTTAATTATTTGATTCAAATCAGAAACCTGATTAACGTTAATATCCGGTGGGATTGATTGTTGTTTCATCATCATAAATCAACAAAGTTGATCACGACAATAAAGATTTATATAAATAGGTAAACCCTTGAAAAGAAAAGAAAAAAAGAGCTCCTCAGGAATAGTTTACTTGTAGAAATATGAGTAAGATATATATATAGGGAAAGGTATTATGTTGCTGCTGATTCCACCACAACGGTGAACAGAGTGCATACCAGGAACTAACTAATCGGCACAAGTCTGCCCTTAACGAAAATGTGTATCCAACTATCGGCTTAGGTTTTGGGTTCCAAGTTCGAAGGCAACAAAAGACTTAAACGCAGGGTAGAGAGTTTGGAAGAGAGACACAACAGAGAGAAAAATACCGCCATTGAGGAGGACCTAGGTATCTCTACTTCTTCTTCTTCCGCACGTTCTCCCAATACTTGCAGTTTGCTATATTCATCTCTCTCAAACTTCTTTCAGATTCACCTCTAATTTTTTTCTGTAAAACCCAAATTCTAGTTTTCTAAAACCCTAATTAGTGTTCTTCTAAAACCCTAGCTTTTTTGTAATTTTCTAATATTAGTTCTGTTTATCCCCTTGTTTATGTGTAGACTATTACAGATAAAAATGATAACTGGTGGGAAAAGCCTTGTTTCCTCATCTCCCGCATTTTCAAATGACGGGAAAAAACTATTGGTCTGTACTGGCAATACAGTTTCAGTCTTCAGTACCTCCACTGGCTTACAGGTAATTTTTCTCATTTTCTCAGTTTTTAGAATTTGTTTTACTGAGATTTTTGAGAAATTTAACTTTTTTTTGGTTTATATAGATTACCGAATTGGAAGGTCACACAGGACTTGTTACTTCTGTGATTGTTGTACCAGCTCTTACCCCAGCAAGTAGATTTTTGTCTTATTGCTGGACATCGTCGCTGGATGGAACTATTCGTTACTGGGACTTTTCTACAGCACAAGTTATTAATAAATTTGATATCGAGCTTCCGATATTCTCAATGGTTTGAAACAATCTTATGTTTTAGCTTAAAACCTTTTAAGAAGTTATTTTTAGGTCCATTATGCGTTTTTTTCTTTTGGTTTATTTGATGTTGAAAGTGCTAACTTATTTTTTTGATCGGTTGAAAGTGCCTAACTTGGCTTGTTTATTTCTTTACCAGGTGATTCCGAATTTACCTGGACTATCCAACGGGAGCAGCGGAAAAGTATCAGATCCTTTTGCATTTGTATCAGTTGAAGATACAAACACAACAGATGAGAATGCTTTTAGGGGAAAATTATGGAGGTATAACTTAGCAAAGGGTTGTAAAGTTGGTGGAGTTTTGACTGAGGTAGTCTCTAGCCAACTCTTATTTTATTATATAAATGTCTAATTTTTGTTAGTTTGAACATAATGATCTCACTAGGTATTTTCCTGCACTTTGGCACTGTGCAAGTTCTGATTGCCTTATTGTTCGAGTCAAATGAGTACCTTACTCATTACCTGTTCCATACAACATAGGGAATCCGGGCAGATTACTACGCCTAGAAGTTGGATGTATAGTCGTCACTATCGATCTTGTGTCAGATAATTGTAACGAGCAATAACCATATCATTTAATATCCACTTGCATATTTTCCCATTGTGTGTATCATGTATGTGTATGTGGTCAATTATTTCTTACCTAATTCTAGATCAGATGTGCAGTAGAAATATTGAAGGAAATAATTTCAAATTGAATACTAAGCATTACTTCACACATTGCTCATGCTGGAAAAAAAACACATTGTACACGGTCATGTCGCCGTCATGAGATTCCTTCTCACTTAATCTAAGATTCACCCAGAATCCTGCTAACTGCTTCTTATCCCTGCATAGATTTGAGAAATTTCGTACTAGTATTGATTGTATACTTATGTCTTGCCATGTCATGTGTTCAGACTAAACACCTGGAGTTAATAACTAGCAGCCCCTCAGGAGAATTTTTTGGCATTCGACACAAGCGCAAGGTTCATATATGGAAGATCTTTGCTAAAGACTCAAAATATGATGTCAAGAAGATAACACTGCACCACACTAAAAACTTTGCAGCCATTGCTTTTCATCCAACAGAGAAAATCATAGCCGCAGGTGATTCGACTGGAAGGATTTTGATCTGGAGAGGTATTGGAAAGAAAACTTTTTCCGGAGGACGCGAGAATGTGATAGTGGTAAAGAATGAAGAAACTGCTCCTGGGGTGAGGGGTGATGATGATGCCGAGTCATGCTCAACGTGGCATTGGCACCCATCTGAAGTGAAGGTTCTCTCTTTTTCTTCTGATGGAGCTTATCTTTACTCAGGTAAAGCAGAAACCGGATTAGCGACTTCATTCTAATTTCATTATTTTCAGTATTTCGTTTGTCACTTGTATGGCCAATATTTTTTTCCCCTACAGAAAAATGAAAAATCTAAATTCCGTGTGTGATTATTGTCTTATTTAGGGGGAAAGGAAGGAGTTCTTGTGGTTTGGCAGCTTGACACAGGCAAAAAGAGATTTCTTCCGCGTATTGGGTCCCCACTTATACATTTTACAGAGTCTCTGGATCCCACACTTTACTCAGTAAGGACTTCTATATTAATGTAAATTTGATAAATTTGATGATTTCTTTTCAAATTGTGAGTACCTGTCAACTGGAATATAGCAGAACTTACTGTGAAGTTATACTGAATAATGGTATCTTTAGATATCTTGTGCAGACAATCAAATACATCTTTTGCAAATGCCTTCCATGGAAATCTTGAAGTCCATCGCTGGGATTAAGGTTTGTACTTGGCCTTTCTTTTGTCCTTTTAGGTAGTTTTTTGTACATATTACCCACAAAATGTGCTACATAATCTATTTGGTAATCCAAGAGAACGGTCAAGATCTCCAAGGTTATTTGAATTATCTGATTGAGACATTTGTGATCTATATGGTGATCCAACGGCAGGATGTCATGATCTATTCTGGCATTTTTTTAGTAGAATGGGAGTTCATACTCCCTCATTAGTTGATACTTGGACTAGTTGTTGCATTTTGGGCCCATCAATACTATACCATTGGAACCATCCTATAATTTTCTTCTTGGTGATCTGTACCATGATTTCGGAATACCTTTGGAAGGGATGTTTTCACTTGTCCATAGCATTATTTTAACATAGATTCTCAATGGTGTATATACAGCTTCCTTCCCTTCTTGACGTCGAAGAAGGATCATGCAATGTTATGGCCTTCGATTACAGCACTGGTCTAGTTGCATTGAGAACAGAAACCTATTCGATACAATTCTACAGCTTGTTCGACGACCGTGAGATTTCACAGGTATGCGGACTTAAATATGATGATTATCTCTTTGTTGTTTACTTCATTCTGTATAGTATCTTTCCAGAGTTGTGTTTTATCTGTTCAGAGTTTAGAAATGTGTCCTAGAATGCAAAACAAATAATTTTATTTTGGCTTCGTTTTTTCTTTCTAAGTTTTCTTATTCATGTAGGCATTCATTCCAACATTCTTTGTCCATCTTGTGCCTTACTTCTAGGAATTTTTTTGTGGTTGGGGTGGCTTGAATAACTAGTATTCATTGCTCAATACATCTCTCAGGTTTAACTGAACCAAAACAGTAAAGAGATTTCCCAAAAAAGAGATCTTGAGTCTTGACATGGCATTTCTGCATGGTTGGAGTATGAAACATCAAACATTTCTTTCTATTGGGATTGACGCTTGTGCAAGGGCTTGTATACATTTGTTTCTTCAGGTTTTTAGATATTAATGAGATTCACTTGCACTCGTCGAACCCATTCACACTAATGTGTTGTTTGGGTCTTTAGATTCACCTTATGGTTCGTGTAGATTGGAATGTTTCTGGTAAAACACGTGGATGGTCATGTTATATAGTTCAGATCCGCATGACTTGTATGGAATAGATTATTTTAGGATTTCCTCTATTTCACTAAGTAGTAAGGACCTCTGATGGGTTCTTACATTCTGTGCCTCATACTGTAAACTAAGAGTAGACCATGGTCAGCTTACTCTTTCAAGAATGTCACATTTATTCTCGTTTCGTGATGGAAGCATTTATCCAGTTTTGCTTATATGCAGGTTCAAGTATGTGAAAGAAATCATCAGCCTGGTGATGAAATCACGGTATGTTAAGTTAACTGTACTGCATGGCATTATTAATTTGGATATCTTTTTAAACATTATCTTTAAGTGTCGTGAATGAGTTGATATCTCAATGCCGTCCAATAGGGATATCTTAAAATACTTCTCGAGAATGGAACGAGACCCATTTTCCATATGTTCCCCACTTAAAAAAGATAAAAAAGACTAGATTCATTTCCTGATAATAACTCGTCGAAACAACTTCATCTGGGTAAAAGCTTTGAGATTACAGTAGAATATCTTGTACAAGTCCAAACTCATATTTTTTAACCCTATATCATGGAACAACAACATCTAAGCAAATTCGGAAATCATATTCACCATGTCTTGTGGGCCCATTTTAAATTAATCTAAACAAGATATGGCTATTGGCTACCATAATCCTCTATTGCTTTTCGCATCACCCTACTAAGCCTTAGTTTTTCTATTATATTTAATGGACGATGTTCTTACCTTTTTGCTATATGCATTTCTAGATATACCGAGTATGAACACTTTTAGTTAGTGACTTCCTTTTATTTTAATATATAATATTTATCTTGTTAGTCATACAAATTAGTGATTCATTATAAGTTGATCGCTTTTTGGGAAAGTCAAGACATTTTTATCTTTGATGACTGCAGTTAATTGTGACTTTATTAGCTCTCTCTAAGGACGGCACAAAAATGGGTACGGCTGAGGTTAAGCTCTCGGAGGACGGAATTGGTGGTCTTGTTTGCCTCAGATTTTGGGAAGCTGGGAATCGTAAGGGTGCATTCACCTTGTCTACTGTTATATACGAGCCTCACAGGTCTAACTACTGCATTTGTTTTGGTTTTGACTTCTTAATTCATATGTGGATTTCTAACAGTGACATGTTTGTATCCAGTTTCACTCGCCTCATACCTAACCTGAAAAATTCTTTGAGTAATCACCCTTTCAAGAACACAAGTTATTTAGCACAGTGCAAAAAAAAAAGTTCTTATGAGAATGATACATGGAGTCTGTCCTCTTGAAAGCAGTCTGATTTGTACTGAGAATAGGTTGCCTCTCATGGAGTAGTAAACTTTCTGCCTAGATGTTTCATCTTTTAAAGGATGATTCCGATGGTAAAGGGACCATGTTCTATAAAAATATGACCTTACCGGTCTCCTGATTCAATTAGCATGCACCATTTGTTAATCGGAAGGCCCGTCTCTGAATTATGGTTTTCAGATTTGGTGTGTTAATTTGTTGCGTTATTGGCTCATATTCCGTTAAAATTACAGACTCTTCTGAACCTTAAGAGCATATAGATCTTATCTATATAGTGGTCAGATATGGTTTCTTTTTCTCTCATTCTTAAATGTTGAAGTAGCTCATAACTAGCGATTTGTATTTTTGTTTTAAGTCTTCGCTGTCTTTTAATATCTACCTTCTTCATCGCTTAATAACAGCGATGCTGGAATTTCTGCGATAGCCTTCAATCCCGCTCGTAATATGGCAGTTAGTACTTCACATGGTGGCGACTTTAAGGTAATAGTATCTCACTTAGCCTGATGAATTCAAGTAATTTTGTAATAATTTCTCTAATTTGTTGGTCTTCCTATACTCAGATTTGGGTTCGGAGTTCTGATGTACAACAAAAAGATCAAGTGCCTCAGAAATCTGGCTGGAGATGTAACTCCGTTGGTTCATACAAGTACGGTCTTGCTTTCATCTAATCTCTTTTTCCTTTTTATTCCATTTTACCTGCTGTCCTTATATCCAAATATAATTAAAGCCAAATTAATCTGCTGCAGAACCTCTAATAGATTTTTAGACCCTTTTATACATGTTATGTCTCGCTTTAACCATTCAATTCCTTGTAATAATTGGTCTGTAATGCCTAAGACTGGAGATCCAGAGAGTTTCCGTTGTGAATTTTGAGACTCCATGGTAACTGTATGAAGTTTGTTCATTGATAGAGGTGCGACATAGAACCTTCTAGAACAGCAACTCCTTGAAATAAGTTGGTACATGTATCCTCGACACAATCTAATAGCTAAGATTCCAGATTCTTAGAATTGTCATTGATGATTTGATGCTAGTTTATTAAATGTCCAATAATAATCAGAATCACAAACCATCTCTCTTATCTTTTAACTCTAATTGTGGTATCCTCTAGTTTTCTGAAGTTATGGTCACTGATTACTGTGATGTACGCCATTATAACCTACACAAGCAGAAAATGATTGTGAGGGTAGTAGTGGGTAGTTTGTTGATTCATGAAGCATTTTTGATGATTAATGTAAGACTATTATAATCTTCCACTTCTGTACGGATTTTTAATATACATGGTTTGCTATGCAGGGAAAAGCCAATGACAGCTGCTGCATTTTCTGCTGATGGGTCTGTTCTTGCCGTTGCTGCTGAAACTGTTATTACATTGTGGAATCCATTAGAAAATGTTCTGGTTGCTGTAATTGGAGATACACCTACGGTAATCCTTTGGTTCTTTTACCTGAAATTTTATATATCTTTTCTTATGACTCGAAGAAAATGAGTTCAAAAAAACGACATATGGTGGCGCTAGACACCTGATACCGTGCATGGAATATATAAGCAGTAGGAAATGGGATGCCATTTTGTTCATCCCTATTTTATGATGCTGACCCATATCTTAGCATCTCAAAAGGTTTGAGGCTTATGTGTCCAAATCCTCTCAGTCTCATGATTAGGATGGAGGGGTTTGATTGACCCATATATAGTGGGTTATCTGAGTTGAACTCAGTCCCAGTCATTTAGTCAAATTTACCAACTCTTACTGCTAGTTCCCTGTCACGTTATGTAGCAAGTTGAACAGACTGGGTAAAACAGTACCTCTTTCATTAAGTATTTGCATATACTAGATAGGCAGTGCCCTTGGGACCTAGCAAAGTTGACCTCTATGCTAACATGTTATTGTATCTTATCTGTAAGTATGTGTAATTTTGTAACACTAATAGTCAATCTCCTCCTTTTTTCAGCGAATAGTGTCCCTTACATTTGCTGGGAAGTCGGAATATCTTGTGTCAGTATCCAGAGATTCAAAGCCACAACTATCAGTTTGGAGTACATCAAAGCTTTCTATGTTGTGGTCTTATAATCTTCTCATTGAAGGTGCGGTATTCTTTTTAAGGCAATCACGGAGCAGCATATTACTTTATTTGATATTTAATTCTTATTCATCCATTATCTCAATTGTCTTGCTGTATAGTTTAATTGAGTAATTGTTCAACAGAAAGGGTCCCAAAATCTTCTATTAAGCAGAACCGAAGTGTAGATGTTGAAGTCGCATAGCTATGACATGGGCATGGGTATTGGGGATTATCTGTGAATAATTAACAAAGTTGTGACAAATCTAACTGTTTATTTTTTGTATCTTATGGGCATGTATAAGCTAGTAAACCTAGTAATATGTATACTTCTTTGTGAACTGCATAAACCTGTGTTACAACGACACGGACACGGTGTCAGTGTCCTGTGTCCAGTACGTCCCTTTGACACGGCAACTTAAAAAACTAGAAAACAAGGATACGGTATACACGAAGTAGATAAATAGGTTAACATAGATAGCGAGAGAATATATAGAGAGAGTATCTTTACTAAAGATAAAAGCTAAAAAATATCTTTTTAACCAAAATTAAAGCTTATTACTTAAGATACAGCTTACAAAATATCTTTTTCACTAAAGATAAAAAGCTTCTCAGGGAAGCTAATGAGGTATATTATTAGAGAATATCCTAACCAACATATTAATAATAAAATTTTAAAGTAACTAAGGTCTTTTAAATCTTCAAATGTATTTCTCGGTAACTGAGCCGTATTGGACACGTGTATCCGTGTTAATACGTATCTACACGGCTCAATTTTTTTTTTGGTGTGTCGTCGTAACACAGGCATAAACTCATTAACATGAAAGTAGAGTAAAAGTTTCAATACATTTTTTTCTCTCATTCTTACTAAGTTAGGGTACCATTCAAGATATTAACTTGCTCACAATGGCTGAAGGCTTTGACTTTCAAAGCATGCGTGTCCTTGCTGAAATTTTTAGCTAGTACAAAGTTGCAGACTAATAAAACTGGATATACTTAAATCCATCTCTTTTTTGGGCTTATACAGTATAGTTTTACTTTTGTTTTGGTTTCATGTTTTCTCCTGGATGATGTATGATCCATGTTCTCATCTTCAATATTGTTTTTATGTATGCAGCTGTGACCTGTACCATGGATGGTTCTTGTTTTGCTGTTCTAGCCCTTGACCCAAAAATATCGACATCTAATGAGACTGCACCTGGAAGCATGGATGGCGTAATCTTATCATTTAGTGTGGAGGATGTGGTTCCTCTGGCAACCTGGACAGTAAAGAAGGTATGTCTTTGCACTGCATTATTTATCCGATGTGCCACGTTGTTCATTTATCTATTGATACATAAAAAACTAATATGTCCATTTATTACGTCACTATAAATACCCGTAACTAGCTTGCTCCTATGGTATACTTCTGTCTTTCTACCCAAACTAATGAGCCAACTGAGTAGTCTGAGCTGAGAACATCCACAGCAAGTGGAGTACACCCTTCTGCATGATCCCATTTTCTAGGACTTCTTTTTGTTTCGATTGAGCTAATTTTTGGTAGTGTAAAAGACCTCTTTACTACTTGTGACACATCCAAGCTGCTCATCTGTAGGTATCATCCGTATTAGCACTTGGTAATCATCACCATGAACGCAATAATATGATTCTCTGGCTTATAGATGGTTTTTATTCTTCGTGTTTTATCTCAGGCAAAGGGAGGGGGACTATCATTTATTCAAGGAGACCCATCTTCACTTGATAGGAAACCTGTCAGTGAAGAACAACCTGCTGAGGTTCTTGTTTATGTCAGTGGTGACCATGAGTATATCGTCTTCGATCCACAAGGCAAAGAAGACAACATCAGTAGGGTATATCGCGGAGAGAGTGTGGTTCCCGCCGAGGAGACAGGTAATTTGCTAATTTTTCATGTCTTCTACTTCTTGGATTTTTTTTTTTATGTAAATGAATATATCCCTTGATTGAAAAAATTAATCCCTTATGGTAGTCCAAGTAAATGCTATGGAGAACTAAGAAGGGGAAGTATCCTCGCCTTGTTTTTGTCAATCAGTTTTGAGGCTGAATTGGTACACCTTGGCCATTAGTTACTTGTTAACAAACAAGTGGGGTTGAGCATTTCAGTCTCAGATCCATTGTCTTATACATTTATTTTTAGTCATGGCAACCTGTCCAGGTGCTGATTCTACTGAACCTGAAGGATTCTGACACCAACTGTTAGTGTGTGACGAATATCATTGTGTAAACATAACTGTGAGACATCTCTTCCATTACACATGCTTAGAGCCCAATCTTAGCAGTTACAGTGAAACGTCATAGTTGTATGTCTTCTGGATTTCATTGGATTCTGAATCTTTGGGAAACTTTGATTATAACTTCCTCCCATACATTATCTGAATTTCAAATTTAGCTAAAGAATCACTGGTGCAGTGTCCGTAAATAAAAACCACTGCCTGCACCCGTTATTGTTAAGTTAACAAACAATCTGCTTGTCTATGTATCAGGAATATCTGGGTATGCATCTATTTATGGTGAGCTTTCTTGTATTAGCGGCACTGAGAAAGACCAGATGTCACGGATCCCATTTGTGCCTTCGGAAAGGCCTTGGGAGACCATATTCAGTGGATCATCTCATGTCCGTCTACCTCTTACAAAATTGTGTTCAGTATTTTTGGAATCCTTGCTTGAAAGAAGGCCAACAGCTGTACAATAAAGTAGGATAGCTTAGAAGACCAATTTGTTGGATATACTTACGATCACCTCTTATATCTTTTCATGCAAACTTATATATCTTTTCATTCCCACCTATATATCTTAGCTGTTTAAGATGCGGAACATTTTTAAGGAGAGTATCACAGCTAATGTCAGTGATGTGTATGCGGTTATAAAAGATTTTATTTTTTGAGACAACCAATCAACCGTGAGAAGGTTTGTTACAGTGGACAATATAAGTCAAAAGAGAAGTAATAGAGTGCTGGTGCTGAAATCCTAGTAAGGTAGATTCATCATGTGATCGTAGTCAAAGTTATGTTTTTCACCCTGTGTAATGTTTTTGTTACTTGTCCTTTTATGTGGGTTGGAAATCATTTTTATTAGTTTTTATCTTCATCTCTACTCTTTATTTATTTTGTTTCGGAAATTTCAATTATGCTTTTGTTAGCACAAGCAGTTCAAAATTCATTCTTCCTTCTATTTAATTTTCTATGGACTGCTTGTTTGATGATGGTCTTAGTTTGTACTGTAGAAGGCGATTCCATGCTTCCTATAATATAAAGTTTGTGACACGAGAGGTAGTGACAGGAATTTGGACTTACGACAACCCTTGGAAATCCCATAACACACTCCTATAACAAGAGAACTAAAAAGAAGACTGGGATCCCGGACTTGCTGGATCAAGGACAGTTCCAATACATGGCAACATAAAAAGAAGGTGGGCAGAATGATGCATAGAGACCTGATGCAAATGCGCTTCGGCAATCATACTATCAACATATAACTGGAAGCTGGACTGCTATTTCTTTGCTGTTGAAAGCTTTAAGAGCGTCCACAATGGGACGAGCATATCACGGATTAAAGATCAAAAATAGTCGATAGTTCGGAAATGTGAGCCGCAGCGGGACGACTACTTCTGGTCTTTAGTCCGGATTTCGCACTGTAGTAGACTAAATGTAGTCTTTTTTCTGGACTAAAGTTGGTTTAGTCGAACGGTGGCGTAGACGTCCGCCTGATGATAAACGGTTGTGTAGGAAACCGTTTTATGCCAGGCGTTACGCTAGAATAACGTTTGAAAACACGGACGGTACCCAAATCTCCGCCTGATCAAGTGCTAACCTAGGACTACGCTTGATGGAGCGAGAGACTGGGATCACGCCCACTAACAGGCGTAACGTTAGAATACCATCCCGTTGGAGCGTAACCCTAGGATACCGCCCAATATGGAGTGTGCGTCTAGGCGTCCGCTAAGCTCTAGGCGCGCCCCTAGGCGTCCGCCTGGCTAATTTGTTACCTTTTGTTACCGTACTGAATCGTTACCGTTGATCAACGGTTATAATTTGTATTCTGATACACCTATAAATAAATGAATTTATATCTTTCATTCCCATTTCAAATCCAAAGCTTTATAATCTCCCGTTTTCATATGGCTTACGAAAATTTTAGATTTAATGCAGAGAATTTAACCGTAGAGGAAGATTTATCCATATGTCGTAACATAGTATCACATTATCCAGCAAGGGGTCACGAACTTCGGATGAATGGTTCAATGAGCATGGAATGGTTAGAACAAATCCATGCTAACTTTTGTAATGAAACCGGTAACCCCAATAACCGGAACAGAGCAGGCCTTTTTGGTCGATATATGGAAATCACTAGGGCAGTATTTGAATTTTCTTCTTTAACCGCTAAGGTGAATGAAATAAGAATTAAGAATGAAACTGATGATGAAGTTGTTGCCAGATCTCTAGAGGAATGGAGAAGATGAAAATGTTCAAATTTCAGGTACCAACCTCATTTCGAGATCCTAAAGGTGATGAAAGAATACAATCCTTTTGTGTTGATTGTTCTCCGAAAATGTGAAGAACGTCGTCCCGGACGTCATACGACCCGTTGAAGGTTTGATAATAGGTTTTCTTAAGTGTTTAAGTGTAATCTACTGATTTATTTTATTTCATTTCCTTTAATGTTACGCGATGTATGCCTTTTCGATTCAATGAAATGATTTTACATTCAACTGTTTTACAAAAGCAATTAACTAATGAAATGTGGCCATCTATTAAAATATATTGATAATACATGAGCTAATAAGCAGAGCTAAACTCACTTTCGCAGGCATCGCGGTTGCACTTAGCATGTGCAACAAGCCTTTAAACCCCTAGGTGCCCCTAGCGGCCGAGTTGTGTCTCAGGCAGGTTTACAAGAGATTTATCCACAAAACCTATCCAGAGGATTTACAAATTTTTATTCCTCACCAAAATCTGACCATAAGTGTTCGATCAAGTCATTTCGCAAACGAATATGAGTATCTTTGTCGAATACTGCACGTCGGCGTTGGTCTGCTCTCATTCTCGAAAGTTCAGCAATGTTGTGTCTAGAAATATTAACGGGTGCACCGTGGCTGCGTTGATCATACTCATGCGGCCAATTACCGGGTAAACGCTTATCCTCCACTATCATATTATGCAGAATGATTACAGTTTTCATTATATATGCTAGTACGTAAGGATTCCAAATTCGTGCTGGTTGCTTGATGATTGCAAATTGATTTTGCAGTACCCCGAAGCCTCGTTCTACATCTTTTCGACAACCCTCTTACATAGCAGAAATTTTTTGTTTCTTCTGGGAATCTGGATGTTTAATCGACATCACAATAGTAGCTATCTCCGGGTATATTCCATCACCAAGATAATACCCCATATCGTACTGATGTCCGTTGACAACAAAGTTCACATCCGATGCTTTCCCGTTGATAAGCTTTTTGAAAATATAAGAACGGATCATCACATTTATATCATTGTTAGAACCAGACATACCAAAAAATGTATGCCAAAACCACAGATCATATGACACCACTGCCTCCAGGATAATACTTTCACTACCTTTGTACGCAGTATAAGCACCTGATTCAGCTGATGGGCATTTATCCCATTTTCAGTGTATACAATCCACACTACCCAGCATCCCCAAAAATCCTCTTTCCTTGTTCTCAGCAAGAAGCAATTCAACATCACGCTTAGTTGGTGTGCGCAAATATTCTTTCTCGTACAGATGCACTATCGTCTTACAAAACCTACGAGTTGCTTCCAAAACTGTGGTTTCTCCGATCCGTAAATACTCATCTATTGCATCTGCAGCACATCCATAAGCTAACATTCGTATTGCTGCAGTAACTTTTTGCTGAGGGGTTAATCCAAGAACACCACAAACATCTCTTTTTTGAACAAAATAATTATTTACAGCTACGAAATCTCCCAATATACGGTTGAATAATTCTTGCCGCATTCTGAATCTTCTAAGAAATACATAAGGAGGAAATGTTGGGTTTCTGCAAAAGTAATCTTTCCATAGAATTTTTGCACCGTCCTCACGCTGTCTTGGTATTTGGATACGAGTATCTGGCCAGTTCATACTTGAAACTCTTAATCCCGCATTGAGTGCTTGGTTATTTTGGCTCAATGAAAGTAAACCTTCGTCTGATGAGTACAAACTATTGTTATCATCATCACTAGATGAAGAAGAAAAAGAAGAAGAAGAAGAAGAAGAAGAAGAAGAAGAAGAAGAAGAAGAA
>JAJJMC010001010.1:4288992-4308992 GCA_023531435.1 Papaver californicum
AAGAAGAAGAAGAAGAAGAAGAAGAAGAAGAAGAAGAAGAAGAAGAAGAATGAGGAGGCGGAATAGAAGAACAAGAACCATAGTACTGATTGTTATTTTGATAGTATGCCATTTGCTTTTCGATGTTTGTATTTTTGGTTTGTATAATTGGAAAATCGAGTGTTTAATTTATAGGAAAATTAAGATAAGATTTTGAGTTTTGATATGACCAAACACGGTTGGTATTTTAATGCAAAAACATAGTTGAGGCAAGTGGGGTGAACAGATGCATCAGAGATATCAAATGTCGGTTGACAAGACAATACCAAATGACCAAAACGACAAAGGAAAAAAAATATAGAGTTTTGAATTGACAATACAAAACAGATATAAAGGACAAAATAAAAGATTATCAATATCTTAGGAGATGACAAAGTCCAACAGGTAAAAGACAACGATAATGTAAGAAAAGTAATTTGAAAAGACAATTCAAATCTGATAAAAGAAAAAGTTTTATGTTCAACTAATAATTCAATGCTAATGAATTACTACTCTTCCGTATCTTGATTCTCGGACGCCGAGCGCGGGGGCATAAACAGAGGCAAGTGGGGTCTGGTATTATAGTTACCTGATTGCATTGTTGAAGACGATCCCTGACCCATGGTGTTCCACATCGGTGGTGGCATAGTTTGAGCATACGTGCCAAACCCAATGGGTGGTTGTTGATGACGAAAATGGGCAAGCTGTGAGTTCAACATGCTGTTTTCATATTGTAGACCCCGTATTTCTACGTCTTTGGCCATGAAAAAGTCCATCCTCTCCTTAGTTTCATTTAACGTAAAGTTACGAAACTCTTGCATAAAATCAGCATAATCTTGAACTAAACCATAAGCCTTGACCTGTTATGAAAAAATTAAAATCAAATTCTCAACCATTACTATATACTAAAATCAAATTTACAGTGGTTTGTTGTATACTTACGTATGACAATTGTTGTTGAGGCGGAATGGGTACATGTTCACGAGGACGTTGGATGTTGTGTTTAATACGGTCACCAGCATAACCATACGTTTCAACCTCTCAATCGAATTTGGTGGCATATTTCTGCAGGTTAGTTACATGTCGCCAATACTCCATATACAGATCATAGTTAACGACACGTACTAATTCACTTGCAGGGAGCAGACAGTTTTCGCTCATCTCACCAGCATCGTCATTGCTCAAGTTGGAAATACGACTAGGCGGGTTGCTAGGAACGCCCCATGTTTGATGGTACTGCCTCCAACACCGATCTCCGAGATACATGTTATTCTTTGAAAAGAAAATTACAATAAACAAATTAACCAAACAATTAACCAAAATTCAAAGAAAATAAATAACATTCTATGGAAATAAATTATAAACTCATAGTGCCTAGCCAAGAGAATATAACCCTTTTCTCTGAGAGCTCTATTACTTTCCGTCCAATTTCAGAATCCAGGACCATGATCGCAGATTCCCACGGTTGCCAGGTCACATCGTCTACAGACAACTGATTCAGAGAAGTCCTTGAACGAACAATATCAATACTCTTCCTCCGTGTTCCCGTCCATCGAGAACATCTAGGCCACATCGATTCACTTTCAGGCGTTGGGTTCTTTGGCCGAAAAATGCCGAGATATTTGTACCCCCAAAACTAGAATTTCATGACAACCAATGAAATAAATAACTGAGCAACAATTTTTTTTAAAAAAGAATTATAAATAAGACTAAAATTTTTACCTCCAATATTTGGAAGGGTCCAGCCAATGACTTTTGTCCCCTGCCAGATGCGGCGAGACCGGAATACAATTTCAAAAATACAGCACTACCCCAATCATATAGAAGGCTCTGACCACTCTATCAGCAAGTATGCTATCATCGTTAGCCGCAACCAACGTTTGTCGATCAAAATATGTGCTCAAAAATGTAATCGTAATTGCATCTGAAACCCACTGGTTGGAAATATGTTCTCTTCTACAAACCTCACTATCTTTAATCTCAGGAAAAATATACGCCCTGACATATTCAAATTGGAACTTCCCCGAGTCATACGGAATAGGACTACCAATACCAATACTAAGTCCGGTCAACATTACCCAATCAAGGGGTGTGAACCCAAGCTCACTGAACGAGAAGTGAAAAGTGTTTGTGGTATCCCAAAAGCGCTCAACAATGTAGTCAATAAGTGCATGCGATGAATCTACTACATCCATGGTAAGTAATCGGTCTCATCCTCCCTTTTCAATAATATATTTGACCCTAGGGCTATGTTTAACAATACCTGCATAGGTCCGAAGGACCGATTTGAGGGAACCACGATGTGAAAATTTGAATTTGGCGTCGCTTGAATACGTAATATTGGTGGAGGCGTGACCCTCAGTATCTTCCACAACTGTATAGTTATCCAACCCGAGAACCTCTACACTTTCTTCAATAATATGGTCTTCATCTGAATCCTGGACAATTTTAGTCTTCTTGGCCCTCTTCTTTCGACCAACGAATCTGGACGTCAAACTGCTCGACATCTGGTCAAACAGTTCATACAACATTTAAAATCAAGAGTAATCCTCACAATGCACAAAGATAAAAATCTACATTAAGCAATAAATCAAGGAAAAACATAATAATTTCATAATTACAAAAGTAATTATCTAATTAGATAATCATATGTACCAACATACAAAAAATCAAACATTCTTGAACAAAATTCATGATTCACAAAATACTCCAATATCAAAGCTTCAATTGTACCAAAAATCATCAAAATTCCCCAATTATATAATTCCATAGACATAGGTTTTAAAACATAAACATTCCAAATTCCCAAATTTTGAAGACAATCTAGTCAATTCATCAAAAAATTAACCACAACCCAACTCAAATTAAACAACAACTTAATCAATTATATCTTCAATTCAACAAATTATCATCAATTTTTTATACCCAATTTACAACATTCATAAACCCTAAAAATTATCCGAATTCCATAATTACAATTTCTAAAACCTAAATATCTCTATTTCATAATCATATGTTTAATCATTCAACATATATAAACCAATTTAACTAACAAAACATAATAATAAAACATACTCTAAATTTAATTTACAAAACAAATATAATGTACAAAAATGAAAAAAAATTACCTTGATTGCTAATACCGCTTGGATGTTTGAAAAAAGCTTGTGCGGAGCCTCAAAAACGTAGGCGGGTCTTTCGGGGATCGTTAGTGAAGAATAGGGTTCACAAGAGGAGGAGGCGGAAGAAGGTTGCTTTTGAAAAGATTAGGGTTCAGGAGAAAAATGGAAGTTGCGGCTGAAGAAGAGGGAAAAGAAGATGGGGCGAGGCTTTAGCAACTCGCTTGGAATTGCAGGCGGGGCGCTAGGACACCGTCCGTCCATTTCAAGTCACACGCTTCTCTCGCACAAAGGATACTCAATCAGACGTGATGCTGGCACCCCGCCCCATCATGCGTTTTTCTAATGCTCCGCCCATATCTTGGGCGTGGTGAGACCGTCCACCATCAGGCGTTATCTTTCGTTCCCGCCCCACATCGAGCGTTATCTGTGGTTGGATCTTTCACCGCTTTGAAGTTGTCGATGCTCATCCCAAAACGTCCTAACACACAGTTTCCCATTTCTTTTAGCTTCCCTGGTAGAAAAAAGAGGGGGTGGGGGGTGGGGGTGTTAGAAGCATAGCCCCATCAAAGAGTATGCAAATACCGATCATCATCATTGAAGATTAAGAAGTACGTAAATTTAGTACGAGACAACTGACAAGGGGCCAAACATTACAAATGGAGATAATAACAACAGCTTTTACAGGAAACCATCTAGCCTAAACCATCACGGGATTCAACAACTTAACCTCCTACTTTTAATGTTAGTAAAAGAAAACACTAGCTCTAGTATATTGTATTCCTTTCCGAACATTATAAATGGAGAAAATAACAACAGCTTTTATAGGAAACCATCTAGCCTAAAAGCCCTTAACCATCATGGGATTCAACAACTCAGTCTTACTTATAATAAAGAAAACACCAGCTCTAGTATATTGCATTCCTGCTTCATCTCTTCATGCCCCTTCAAAGAACTGGTAAGTTAAAATGGCGTTAATGCACCATATACGCCAGCATGACGTGTTCAGTGTTGAATCTGAAATAGGATCATGATTCATATAATACCTTTCAAAATAGCACTACAGAGACGATTACGTACAGCTACATCACTTTTTAACAATTAATCCGATGGACACATTGATTCCACGTTCTTAAACCCAGATTAAATACCTCAACTAAATATGTTTAATATAAGACTCCTTAAGGTACTCTAGTGACAGCAAAATAGTACACAAATCTACGCACTTTATGTAGCTAGTGTTGAAGTGAAGATAACTTCACCTACAACAAAACCCGATAAGGAACTCGAACTCAATAGATAACCCTGATGCATATAAGTCATTGTTTAAGCCACCTTCAAAACTTGACCGCTTCACACCTTAAAATGCTCAAATGCCATTGAAACTTATCCTATGTCCACACAAATCCAGGAAATCAAGAGGCAAAAATTCAATTCTGAACATTATGTTTCTCTCTCCGACCAGATATTACTTTCTAGAAACTACAAACCAAAACTGTACCCAACCTTCACGTACCAGAAACCTTAGTTGACAAGGTATAGACCGAGCCACGATAACCGTGAACTTTAAGAGGAGTTGTAGCCTACTACCAACCACTCGACTTGTATACCTCTCCCAACAATTACTGGGAATCTATAAGAAGATTTATAGCCCACAAAGCAACGGTACATGAACTTTTAACTACTTGTCACGCCATTAAGACAAGGAGAAATGAACAATGCCATCGAATTTGGAAGTTCTAAACTAGTGTATAATGCAGCATGCTTCATTTTCATGAAGCTTTACTGAATTTCTAGTCCCATATCTATCAAATACAATACCTCTTCATCCTAAAAGGTCTCATGTAATTCATAAGGACTGCTGATGCAGGGGCATTTTTGTGTTCCATTAGGAATGTTTTACAATTTAGGGATGTTCTTTATTTGTTTGTGTTCTTAGTTTAGGGTTTCCGTTATTAGGCTTTTCTTTATAGTATAAATAGGCTATTAGATGGTCTTTAGAAGACAGACTTTTGATCATATTTTCTTATAACTTATAATCTATTGATTATAGAAGAGTAATGGGTTTTAACCTGGACTCGATCTATCTATGTTCTTAGAGTTCAACTTCATGTTCTATATGCTTGTTGCTGTTTGATTGCGTTGTCCAATCATTTTGGCTTCCAATCATTTTGGCTTTCTAAAGTTCATCAATTAGCGCTAGAAACAAAAAACGACAAACCTAGTTTCTACAATGGTAGGTAGAGGTAGAGGTAGAGGTGGTGATAGAGGTAGAGAATACACAACAGGTATAGCTCAGCTTAGTATCATGGCGGAGGAGATGCGATGGTTAGAAAGACTAAAGCAACAAGAACATGCGAAAGCCCGAATGGAGATACCGGAAGGCGGATGCAACCTTTAGATACAACGGAAGGAGTTTCTAAAGAAGATGAACATCTGTTTTAGAGACATGTTGTTCAGGAATCGTTGTTCCCACTAGATGAGAAAGGAGAAGATAGAGTCATTGTAGATTGGAACTTACAACCAGTCTACGATACTTATCCGGATGATGAAGTAATCGTTCAATCAGATCGTCTTGATCCTCTAACGGGAGAAGACACAAACAGGGTAAGTACTCCTTTGGATTTATGTCATTCTGTTTTTAAGAATCAAACTTTGTATATGGTAGACAATCTTAATGCAAGGCCAGATTTTTATAAGAACAAGGAAGAGTTTAATCGTAAAGGAATTTGTAGAGAGAATTGTACCGGTAAAATTCATGGACGAATTTTCTCTCATAAGGGGATAAGTGTTATGATGGAAGAGTTACCAAACATATTCTGTTGTCGTAGGGAAATACATGGAGAATATTATAAAAGTAAAATTCGAGTTTGAATTCTCTCTAAGATCGGGAGGAATACTATGAGTAAAGAGTTATCAAGAAAGAGTTTGAGAAATACAGTAAACAAGTTTGTTCAAGTGTACGAGAATGCACTTTTACATGGTGTTGCTACGAAGGTTGGGTTTTATGTCGACACGGGACAACCTGAATCCTTCACGAGTAATTCCTTCAATAAGTTTCTTGGGAAACTGATTTCCTGGACAATGTCAGTTTACTGGAATCTATGTTTTTGTACAATACTAGTTGCCAAGGAGCATGTTTTGGCTCTATCTACAAGTGACTGCATACTTTTGATTGCCATGCGGATTTCAGTTGTCTGGACAAGGAACTACACCTAAGTCGAGGAAAGGGAGTAGAGACTAGATGTTCTGTTATCCAATTGACTAGCATTGCAACTGTAAATCACTTTGTCTACAGTTAACAGTGAAGTTAGACTCTCTTGCTTTCATGACTTGGTTTATTGGGGAACCAATGGTGCAATCAAATGTGTCGGAATTTCACCGTGACCAAGAGCGAGTAGAAGTTAAAGCTTACTGTTCTCAGAAAATTTCCAACTGTATTCTAACAGATTTATGTTTAGACTACATGTTAAAGTACGAGGAGCGCTTGAAAATGAATAACAACAAAGTTGTTCGTCCCCAGCACCTAGGCAGTAAGAAGAGGTTAGTACGTGCTGAAAATCAAGATGCGGTGATAGAATCAATGCTTGTTACTGGCATACCTAAGTCAAGAATCAGAAATGAAGAAGATTTGGGTTTCGTGTTTGATAGTGGGAAAGCAGCGGGAATATCCTATGATACGAACAACATTTCTTGCTTATTTCGTTTTAGGACTCTAAAGCTATGGGTTTTGTTTTCGATCGTGGAAAGACAAAAAAGACATCATAGATGTATGCAAAATCCATAAAGCATCCATAAAGCATCTCATCAGAGCTGAGATTTCTTTCAGCCTGGGATGGTTGATGCAAGGGCATTTTTGTGTTCCTTTAGGAATGTTTTTTAATTAGGAATGTTTTACAATTTAGGGATGTTTTTTATTTGTTTCTGTTCTTAGTTTAGGGTTTCCGTTATTAGGCTTTTCTTTATAGTATAAATAGGCTATTAGATGGTCATTGGAAGACAAACTTTTGGTGATATTTTCTTATAACTTATAATCTATTGATTATAGAAGAGTAATGGGTTTTACTAGACTCGATTTATCTACGTTCTTAGAGTTCAACTTCATGTTCTTGTTGTTGTTTAATTGCGATGTCCTACCGTTTTGGCTTTCTAAAGTTCATCAACTGCTAAATAGTCCAACTCCATACAATCATTTAAAAGTAAGATTCACTGCCAGAAGAAATGGGCTTAGAAGTTTTCTGCACTGGAAGTGAAGGATGAGATATATGATAAGAGAAACAGAACGAGAGATTACGACTTACCAATCATCTCCTCTTTCATCTTTTCTCCCTTTTCTGCAGCTAAGGGCTCCAAACGTATTACCGATCTTCTAGCTTGACTATTTGAAGGATCCAACTCCACAATTTTCTTCATGTCTGAAAGAAAAGAAAAACAGTAAATAAAATTCATAAGTTGATTAGTGCAAAACAAAAGATATCTGCACGAAGAATAAGGGAGAGGAACCGTGCCTATAGGAAACTATATCTAGAGAAATCTTGTTAACATTCAGACCTATCACAGCTTCTTCAAAATGTTCAAGCTTTTCGTGGGCCTCCCCTCTTCTAATCAGAGCTTTCATATATGCAGGATTTAACTCCAAAGCTTTGTTGCATTCCTTAATAGTCTCCTCATATTTACCCTGAGAATATCATGTTTCAACTTCAAGATCAAATGATACAACAAATTATGACCAGACGAGGAAGAGGCCCGCTACGACACATGAAAAGAAAACCATGGTCAAACTTACACATTCAAGTACATAGTTCAGAACAGACAGTGTAACCGGACTTAAAAGAAGGAAAAAGAAACATATTCGGTCATTTGTCACGAGGCTTTATTCGAATCATAAACATCATGTTATATACTCGTACCAAATTTGAGAAGCAAGCAGCTCTATTTGCATGACATATAGAGCGAATCTCAATGGATGCAGACATATCAGCAGCAACCTGTAAAGCAAGCTCATACCGCAACAAGGCATCTTCATACTGCCCAGATCCAAAAAGCTTATTTCCTTCAGTTTTCGCATCACTGGCTTCAATCAAAGCTTTCTGCACCAGTAAACGAAAAACAAAAGATGATGACCATCTAATTGCTAGAGAGAGTGAGAATGGGGAATTAGGATAGATGTAGAACAAGGTTAAAGAAGGAAGAGAGGAGATAACTTATAAGGTAAAGGATACATGGATATGTTAAGTGTTACTAGTATATAGTTAAATTATGTAAATTTGAGAAGATCTTTGGATATAGAAATTTAGACTGATAGTCTAATACATTTTTCTATCTTTACACGAGTAGTATGAATGAAGATGACAGAATGTAGATATACCGCTACTGTGGTTTCTCTGTCTCCATAGCTCAGCTAAGCTAATGTATCCCATTGATTCACATACTCAGATCTTACTGACTTTGACAGAATAATTGGTACAAGTTTCTTAGTTTTGTGCATGCTCCTGGTCTTTGACCAATTATTTACTCTTTCATTTTTTTCCTGTTACACTTATCTATAATAAAAATCAATAAGTGATTAAGAAACAGGTAGAATTTCCCCGTCTAAACATGACTCTATCGTAGATTTGTGGTGGTGGTGGTGAAAACACAAATTATCATGGAAATTAGACCTCTAATGTACATCAAATTCAATAAAGACAAATTAAAACCCTAAAGAGTGGTGTGTTGCTTGGTTGAACTTTATTATCACTTTGAACATCTTTATGGGGGTTCGCTTCATTTGATATTTAAATATTTTAGACTTTTCAGCATAAAATCCCAGATCAACATATTGGTTAAGCCTTCTAGGCAACTCATAATATCTCCTTGTTTGTTTCTCCACCTTACTCTATCCTCCAGCAGACCCTTCACCCTTAACAGATTGGATGCCATTGATAACCTGTCATGCAGTGATTCTTCTCTGAGTACTATAGTATGGGTGTTTTGCTTGAACTGTATAAGACTAGCAGAGCATCCATCCTTTTGGAGAATAACATTCCAACCTCTTTTACAAGTCCTATGAGGTAAGCTGACAAAATACCCTTTCATTTTCACAACTCCTTTGTCCACTAGAACAAACTTTATTTTGTTCTTCAATTGAGTAGAAAGGTCCACCGCCACCATCTATGCTACATAGCTTCTTTCAACTAAATCATCTCCAAAATAAAATCTTGACCAGAAATCATGAACACAAAATAAAGTTGACCTTTAAAGAAAGGTGTGTTGCTTGGTTGACAAATAAACAAAAAAAAGGATACAATTGCTTACATAAACTGGTATATATGGAGAAGATTAAACCAGACCCTACGAGCGTCCACAATGGGATGATGAAAAGTTGGACTAAAGATCAAAAGAAGTCTTTAGTCCAAAAATGTATGGCGTAGTGGGACGACTCTTTTTAGTGGATAGTCGGAAAAAACTATTGTAGCCGACTAGAGTTAGGATTTTTTCTGGACTAAACATGCTTTAGTCGGGCGGGCTCGTAGTGTTCTGCTTAGCCTCAAGCGGCATCGTAGTGAATCGTCCAGAGCCAAGCGTTATTCTAGGAAAATGCTTAAAAACACGGGCGGTAAGCTAGGAATACGCCTGGTCAAGCCTTATTCTGGGAGTACGCCTGATGAAACGGGGCTCTAGGTTCACGCCCGCAAACAGGCATAACGCTGGAATACCGCTCAGTTGGAGCGTTATCCTAGGATGTCGCCTACAATTAAACGTGGTGCTAGCACTCCGCTCAGATATAGGCGAGGCGCTAAGACGCCGCTCGCTTGTAGGCGCGCCCCTAGGAGTCTGACTGGCTGATTTGTTACCATTTTGTTACCGTTGTCAACGACTATTTTTTGTATTCTGATACACCTATAAATAAATGAATTTATATCTATCATTCCCATTCAAATCCACATCTTTTACATTTGATAGAAAATTTATAATCTATCGTTTTCATAATTATGTCTTACGAAAATTTTAGGCTTAATGCAGAGAATTTTACCCTAGAGGAAGATTTATCCCTATGTCGAAACATAGTATTACATTATCCAGCAAGGGGTCATGAACGTCGGATGAATGGTTCAATGAGCATGCAATGGTTAGAAGATATTCATGCTAACTTTTGTAATGAAACCGGTAACCCCAATAACCGGAACAGAGCAGGCATTTTTTGTCGATATATGGAAATCATAAGGGCAGTACTAGAATTTTCTTCTTTAACCGCTAAGGTGAATGAAAGAAAAATTAGGAATGAAACTGATGATGAAGTTGTTTCCAGATCTCTGGAGGAATGGAGAAGATGGAAAGGTTCAGATTTCAGGTACCAACCTCATTTCGAGATCCTAAGGGTGATGGAAGAATACAATCCTTTTGTGTTGATTATTCTACGAAGATGTGAAAAACGTCGTCCCGGGCGTCATACGACCCATTGAAGGGTTGATAATAGGTTTGCTTAAGTGTTTAAGTGTAATCTATTGATTTATTATATTTCATCGCCTTTAATGTATGCCTTTCCGATTCAATGAAATGATGTTATAAAATACAGTTACTTCCGGTTACAACCAAACTATGAGAGAATATTTGAAAATAATCCAGAATACGAAGATAAAGTTAAAAAATTACTACCGATTACAAACAAACTCTGACAAAAGTTAGAAAAAATCTCAAAATCGGTTGATTAAGTTAGCAGTTACTTCCGATTACACTTTGGACTTAATGAACTCGTAGCTTTCATCAAATGTGAACTCTTCTCCTTTTTTATGATATTAGTGCATTTTTGCGAGATCCTCCTACAGAAGCATAGGAAAAAAAAACATAATTCATCAAGTTAACTATGTTGTTATTGGAAGACCAAACAACTTAGCTTATGTAAAAGATACTTATAAATTGTTGGATCGACAAGCCTTCGGATTAGTTGGTATCTATCATGAATTTCTTCCAGAGATCTTTGCTTTGGATTTCCATATTCTTGAGCATATTGGATGTAGATCCTACCCCAAAAGGTTTCAGGTTCAACCCTTCCAGCTATGACATCTTCATGTATGGTTTCATTATGCCAGGTTTTGGTTATAGCCAAATCTTCAGCTGAATCAAATGTTGGCATGTTTGTAGGTAGAGTTATGAAGTGAATTACAAAGAGGAGATGATTAAATGAAATTTGTAGAGTGTATGAAACTAGGTGTGTGTGGTATTTGGTAGAGAACACAGATGTATTTATAGGATAAAGAGAGAGACTTAACGGCTAGTATTTTCAAAATCTTACTACTTAGCATGAATTCTCTCTTAGTTGATTCAGCCGATGGGCATTTATCCCATTTTCAGTGCATGCAATCAACAGTACCAAGCATCCCCGGAAATCCCATTTCCTTGTTCTCAGGAAAAAGCAGTTCAACATCACGCTTAGTTGGTACGCGCAAATATTCTTTCTCGTACAGATGGACTATCGTCTTACAAAACCTACGAGTTGCTTCCAAAACTGTGGTTTCTCCGATCCGTAAATACTCATCTATTGCATCTGCCGCACATCCGTAAGCTAACATTCGTATTGCTGCAATAACTTTTTGCTGAGGGGTTAATCCAAGAACACCACAAGCATCTCTTTTTTGAACAAAATAATTATTTACAGCTACGACATCTCCCAATATACGGTTGAATAATCCTCTCCGCATTCTAAATCTTCTACGAAATACATTAGGAGGAAACGTCGGGTTTCTGCAAAAGTAATTTCTCCATAGAAGTTTTGCACCGGCATCACGTTCTCTTGGTATTTGGATACGGGTATGTGGCCAGTTCATACTTCTAACAATGAATCCCGCAGTGACTACTTGGTTATATTGGCTCAATGCAAGTAAACCTTCGTCTGATGAGTAATTACTATTGTTATCATCATCACCTAATGAAGAAGAAGAAGAAGAAGAAGAAGAAGAAGAAGAAGTAGTAGGAGGAGGAATAGAAGAACAAGAACCATAATATTGATTGTTGTTTTGATAGTATGCCATTTTCTTTTTGATGGTTGTATTTTTGGTTTGTATAATTGGAGAATCGAGTGTTCAATTTATAGGCAAATGAAGATAAGATTTTGAGGTTTGAATTGACAATACACGGTTGGTATTTTAATGCAAAAACAGAGTTGAGCCAAGTGGGGTGGACAGACGCATCCGAGATATGAATTGTCGGTTGACAAGACAACACCATATGACCAAAACGACAAAGGAAAAAAAATATAGAGTTTTGAATTGGCAATACACTGTTGGTTTTTTAATGAAAAAACAGAGTTGAGCCAAGTGGAGTGGACACACGCATCAGAGATATGAATTGTCGGTTGACAAGACAATACCAAATGACCAAAACGACAAAGAAAAAAAAATACAGAGTTTTGAATTGATAATATAAAACAGATCTAAAGGATAAAATAAAAGATTATAAATATAAGGAAATTCCAACAAAAACCAGGTAAAAAACAACGATAATGTAAGAAAAATAATTTGAAAAGGCAATTCAAATCCGAGAAAAGAAAAAGTTTTCTGTTCAACTAACAATTCAATGCTAATGAATTACTACTCTTCCGTATCTTGATTCTCGGACGCCGAGCGTGGGGGCATAAGCGGAGGCTGATCTGAAATTATAGTTATTTGATTGCATTGTTGATGACAATCCCTGACCCATGGTGTTCTACATCGATGGTGGCATATTCTGTGCATACGTGCCAAACAAAATGGGTGGTTGTTGTTGACGAAAATGGGCAAGCTGTGAGTTCAACATGCTGTTTTCATTTCGTAGACCTTGTATTTCTGCGTCTTTGGCAATGAAAAAAGTCCATCATCTCCTTAGTTTCATTTAACGTAAAATCACGAAACACGTGGGTAAAATCAGCATAATCTTGAACTAAATCATAAGCCGCGACCTGTTATGAAAAAAATAAAACCAAATTCTGAATCATCACTGTATACTAAAATCAAATTTACAGTGTTTTGTTGTATACTTACGTATGGTAGCTGTTGTGGGGACGGAATGGGTACATGTTCACGAGGACATTGGATGTCGGGCGGTGTTCTAGCGATGTTCTAACGGGCGTATATAGTCGGGCGGTGATCTAGCGGGCGTATATAGTCGGGCGGTGTCCTAGAGATGCGCTTGGATAGACGAGCGAAATCCTAGGATAACGCTTGCGCGAGACGGAATCCTAGCGTAACGCTCGATGTGGGACAAAATCCTTACGTAACGCCTGGTAGTGGACGATATCCTAGGACCACGCCCAAGAGACGGACGGTGTCCCAGAATCACGCCTGATGGGGCGAAGGGTTACACGCCTGAAGGAGTTGCACTTGTGCGAACAAAACGTGTGAGTTGAATGAGACGGGCGGTGTCCTAGCGCCCCGCCTAAAAAACCCAAGCAAAGCACTAGAGTACCGCTCCATTACTTAGCTTAGTTAACTTAGCTTAGTGTAATGGATACAATGCGGACTCCTACAGTACCGCTTAGTTTACTTAGTGTATTAAGCCCCCATAATTAATTTGCTTAGTTAACTTAGTGTATTAGCTTAGCTAACTTAATGTATTAAGCCCACATAATTAATTTGCTTATACAATGCGTTGTTAAAGGATACATTTAGCTTACTTTTAGTGTACTTAATTTAGTGTACTGTTTGCTTAGTGTACTTAATTTAATGTAAGTATTAGACGGTATCCTAGGATTACGCTTGGACCAGACGGTATCCTAGGATTACGCTCCAACTGAACAGCATTCTAGTTTACGCCTGATAGTGTGCGTGATCCTAGAGCCTCGTTTCATCAGGCGTACTCCTAGAATAACGCTTGATCAGGTGTACTCCTAACTTACCGCCCGTTTTTTTGAGCGTTATCCCAGAATAACGCTTGGTGACAGGCGATTCCCTACGATGCCGCTTGAGGCTAGACGTTACACTACGAACCCGCCCGAATAAACTACGTTTAGTCCAGAAATAAACTCAAATGTCTGCTACAGTCAAAAATCCGGAGTAAAACCCATATTCGCTCGCTCCACTGCGCTACACTTTTACAGACCAAAGGTTAAATTTGGTCTTTATTCAACCTTTTAGTCGTCCCATTGTGGACGCTCTAAGGACTTAATTCCCCATATCAAAACCAACTTTTGTTATCTCGTGCAAAGATCCAGAAATGGCAGTAAAGATAAGCAAACTGCTAAATGTGCTATTAACCACTCGTGTTGTAAGACTAATAACATGGTATACACGGAGCAAGGGAACTATGTTATAGTGGATGCTGCTTATTCTGAAAAGCAGAATAAATTTGCACATGCAATTGTTAAGATTACTAAGGATGGTTTGATTCATGACTTTGCAGGAGGAAATGGTTCGTGTACTAGTGCTGGAGAAGCAGAGGCAAGGGCTTGGATAGAAGCGGCAAGATGGGCAATTGGAGATGTTAATTTTGCTGAATGACAACAAAAATGTGATGAAATTTCTTGCTGAAGGAGAAGTTGATGTTGACTAAAAGAGTGGATCTATTTTGCTAATTACTAGGAAACTTAAGGATGTCTTTTGCTGTAGACAATTTAGCTAAATGTCTTCTTACGTTGAATTGTACTCAAGTATCTTCTATAGGTATGAATCAAAGTGGGAAACAATTATGGATAGAAAAGATATGTAACTTGAATAATGATATGCTGGTTTGTTAGTTCAATAAAATCGTATTTTATCAAAAAATAATCCAAAAACCCTAATAAGCAGAATCCTCACAACATAATCAAACTTGAATTTACCTGCTGCAATTCCTCGTTAGAGGGAAATGGAGCAAGAACAGGTTCTTCTTCTTCTTCTCTATCCCATCACCTTCACTTGCTGTTTCAAACCCATCGTTATTAGTCTCTTCGGTTGATTTAATACTACTACTGTTTGATTCAACTACATTAGTTCGTGTACTGGTATTTTCAACTTCACTCCCGTTTGATGCTGATTCGATAATCACCATTTTTTACAGTTTACGAGTTATTTCACAGAGATTTTGATCGAAATTGAGAAAAACAAGTTGAGGTTTATTTTTATTTTTTATTTTATTTTCCGTTGAACTCCAGAGGGATCCAGAAAGAGTTCTGGCAATGTATAAAATAGCCCAAACTTTATCTAAGAAAACCCCGCTTCAGGTCTCGTGTCCCAAAAAATGAAAAACCGGTCGAAAACTGTTATCATTACAAGTTGTAATAAGGTGTGATGTGGGCAGAGCTGTGTAGAATGCCCGGAGGCCTATGGTTTGTTACGTGCCACCTGGATACGAAGGAGTCCATGGACGTCCGATTATTTTAGATGGACAGATGTAGGTTTTCGTTTAAATTTTTATGCCCGATCTATCTGCCTGCTTGATAGTTCATTTATGTTCGCTAGTACATTTTACAATCATAAAACTATGTTGTTTCATAACATCTCAAAATTTATCTACTTAGAAATCTAAAAGATCATACTACATTCTGAGACATGAAAAATCTAAAACATTTACTTAAACATTGATTTAAAACTTCTAAATAAAGATTTACCCAAATCTATACCCTTTATGAAAATATATATAAGAATATCTCTCAAATAATACATATATAATAATGAGTTGGTTTTCAAATCAAATATATTTAACATAGCAGAAGCTAACCAACTAATATACTCAATTTCTTATAAGCTTTCAGTCTTGAACGATCATCACCGCGAGCACTACTTTATTTGACTGAAACTAAAAGTGGAAATAAAATAAGCACATCATCCCAAAGGGGTGCCCAGTAGAAATAATAACTAACTATCAAGTAGTCACTAGCATGATTTGAAAACAATGCAGGTTTTATTGAAAACCGATAAAATACGGAAAACAAAATCATATCATATAATAATTTTACAGAAATATAAATTCGTTACCAACCATTCATTTGGCATATATTCACAACAATAATAGTTGAGTGGCATAATCCTTTGGAGTAGTAAGGTTGACTCTTGCAGATTCTTCATGATCATTAAACGTCCTTTTCCATAGTCATATTTAGATTTGAATCCTTACCAGTACCTCAATCATACACGCACTCTACATATCATGTGTTACCTCAACAACCAAGGTCTCGTCGCGCCAGTCCACAAGATCTCAATCAAGATTACAGAAGACACAAAGACTTTGGCACATCTCCAGTTTAGCCTTGTGATTTCATTGGACCCGACGATGGATCTCAACTAGGAGCAAGCCAAGGCTTTGGGGATTTGCTGGACCGGCGCCATTATGAGAGGAATTGGTATGAGAATGAGTGGTTTTGTTTTATGTAATATTTGACACTGAAATTGAGATTGAGAAATTAACTATTTATATAATCACAACTAATCTATAAAAAAACTACTAATTTTATTTCACATTCAGTTAAAATTTAACAACGTCTTTTCTTAGAGGAAACTAAATTTAGATTAAAGGAAACTACATCATTACATTTAAGCAAAATACATAAAATTATTAAAATACGGTAATTAACATCCTCATTCAACGGTCGGCTGGTGGAGCATCTAGGAAGCAAAAAGGGTCGAATCTGTGAAGATCTCTAAGGATGTTGAAACAAGCTTCGTACATAAAAGGTTTTCCGTTAGATATCTCCCATATTCCTAGAGTTCTTTGGATCACTTCATCAGCAGTTTCACCGTTAAACCTAGTGCGGTTAGTTTGCATTACCTGAGCAACAAAATGCATGACTGAATGACTAATTACCTGAAAACGACTCGACAACCCATGAGCATGACGGCTTCTCGGATTCCCCGTTTCTGCGAACATAGTGAAAGTGTTTTGCCAAGAAGACGTGTGCGACATGGCTTGGTCACTATGAACATTTCCTCTGCTATGAAAAACATATGCTTTACAAAGAGCTAAATCCTTTTCTTGAGTATATTTTGGAGCACGAACTCTAATGGCCATTTTTTTGAAAGTTTTTTTCCTACAAAAACTGAGATTAGGAGTTTGAGATGAAAAGATTAAGATTGAAGTGAAAGTAGAAGAACTTTTTAATAGAGAAGATGTGATTTTGGAGTTGAGAATGTTTGAATTTAAAGGGAGAGATTGAGAGCCGTTGGATTATAGCCGTTGAGATTCGACCATTGTCGAATCAGGTTGAGTCGCTCGACCCAAGCTAGGTTGAGGCTCGTCTCAACTACCTGATTCGATCGACTCAACTAGCACCTCGATTGGAAAATTCCCACAAATGCCAATTTGTCAACCCAAATTTTGGGTTTGCCAATTCCACTGTGGGGTGATAATTAGAAAATTAGTTAATATACCAACCCCACAGGCTTTGCTCTTAGGGAAATTCCTATGACACTGTGCATAAACCAAAATTTGCCAAGCTAGGTGGCGAAACTACCTAAGGCTTCCCCTAGCTTAAGTCAGGGCCAAAATTCTAAAATCCATTTTTTCTTACTATTAATTCCAACTGAGCTGCTAAAATGTGTCTAAAAATTAGGCTAAGCCCGGTGTGAGAAAATGGTAAAGCTAGTTGGGCTTGTTAAGCCCTTCCCACACTAATTTCCTAGTTCTGCCACTGAACAAATACAGTGTTCCCACTATGATACGGTAGGTGGATGAACAAATTGCTTTTTGATCTGGCACTAGCAATGTTGCACTAGAGAACCAACATCTAATTTTAGTTTTCGAACACTTTGAATTGATTAAGCTACCCCATCTTGGTGGTTCACAAATTTAAAATGTTGATATGCAAGCTTAGAATAAGCACGATTAACTGATAAGTTTCCCTGTTTTATTCTAGCGCCAAGATTTATCCTAATGTTTATCTCATCTTTAATTCTATTGAAGACTATTTATTAGGTGCAACCTGAATGTTAACAACTTAGTTTTTTATTCCTTAAATTGCGTAGTTTTAGTTCCTAGGCAATGCATATACGATCGAACGAGTGCACCAGAAAGATGCTGGAATGAGTGTGGAGATTGCCAAACATGCTTTTCCAAAGGTTGTACAAGGATATATGTATGTAAAATTGAATCTACTCTGCAAAAATATTCTCCCATCACTCGACACTCGCTTTCAATCAAATTCACTCAAGAACTAATGCGGCCACCTTAATGCTGAAGTACAATTCTTCCAAATGGCAAAAATCCTAACAGAATCCATTAATTGAAAAGTTACCAGGTTCCAGAATCATCATTCAAAAGTTTATACTCCCTCTATCCCTCGTATATAGGAGGGATTTTGGATTTTGGTTGTGGCATAAGAATTGCTGAATTCCAATTCCAAGATGACAATTTTCACATATACCCTTATTTTTTACACATGGGTATCATCACAATTGATACCCCTCCGTCCAGCAATAAGTGACTTAGTTCAAGTTAGCACAATTCTTAAGGCAAGGAGGAGAGAGGAGTATTTTTAAGTATTTTTTACAATTATACCCTTATAGATAATAATTAGTAAAATTTAGAAATAATTTCTCTCTCAAACTATATCACGGATATTCATAAATTTTTTATAATTGAAAAGCATTTTAGAGCACCTGCGTAACAAATACAAGCATCACTATCAAATTATACATATTTCTTATACTAACAACAATTAATTAAAAAGGTAATGTTAGAATATCCCTTTGTTTAACGATATAAGTCACCTATTAGTGGGACAAAATTTAAAAATGAATAGATCATCTATTATTGGACAGAGGAAGTATAATACTAAAACTTATAATAATGAGAATATGATAAAGGGTAAAACAAGAAAAATTGAATATTTATAAAATCAAAATTTTTTCTTAATTCAAAGAACTTTACCTATTCCGCTGAGGGGTGCACAATAGATCGGGTTTGGCTTCACTCGTCGTCCAATCCGCTGATGGCGGGTAATTGAAATCATCACCTACATCCTACCCGCCTTACAACGAGTCAGTCTTAACCCGACCCATCATCTGGCCGAGTCGGTCAGGCGGGTGGCCGGTATATCCATCTTGTTTCAAAATTGGGTCTTGTTAACTGTTTTTCGTTGAGGAACAAAATCAAACACTTGGTCATTGAGGAAGCGTTATAAAACAAAGCATCACAAGGAAGAAAAAAAAAAGGTAACTGAAAGCTTTTGCAGAATGAAACTTACATCCTGCGGTCTAAAAGTAGAACTCTTCGTGTCATTGACAATTACAAGCAAAATTTTCAGACGTATAAAATTAAGCTTAATTAGTTAAATGAGAAGAATGTGTCGAGGATACAGCCTAATTCAACATAAACCCCTAACGGCCCATCAGATTACGTACAGGCACATTCATGGAGTGTTCTGTTTCAATATCACTTCTAGAAATGAGTTCTCAAGTGCATCAACAATACGTTAAGACAATGAGTGACTTTGATAGTTTCAAGAATAGGATTCGTAAGAGTAACAGTCTAATTCGACCCAATTCCAATTGATCATATAGTTTACATACCCAAATTCAATTATGAACAGATATTTCTAGTCAAATCAAACCTCATATTGATGGAAATAAGAAGAGAATTGGTTAATCTCTTCAAGGGTGGAAAGTAACAAGAGATGGGGGATTTTTAGGCGGGTGGACATGTGAAGTTGGGTACTAAAAGATATGAATCACAGTCGACCCAACATATGACGGGTATTAGAAGATGTGAATCATGATCAATCCATGTTTAGACGAATGAGATCGGATGCGAACAAAAACCTTCGGATATAGATCAGGCCGACGGGTTGGGTCAAGTTTATGCATCCCTAATTAATTTCCGCCTATATATTGGGAACAACAGATTTCTTCTTTTCTTTTAATTTAATCTAGCGTTTTTGAGGGCGACCAAAAACTAATTAGGGGCGACTAATAAAACAAAACAAGGTCATTTTGAAGT
>JAJJMC010001010.1:4313992-4368553 GCA_023531435.1 Papaver californicum
CATATCACTACTAGGTTATCCTATAACCACAGCTATGGGATGGGTTTAAAAAATTAGCCCTAATCAAAATGACCGGGTAATTTAAGTTCCACCTGAATTATTAATCTTGATTACGTGGAACTGACAACACTACAGGAAAGTGCAAATAAATAAATAGAAATACTATACTACTACAATATTAGTAACGCAAGTATAAAAATTGTATAAATAGCACTTCCCTAGCCATACTACCTCTACCGAATTAAAAAGAATATAATTATCAGTTGACAGAGCCGAGGTAATGATAACAATGATGCGACTGCCGTGGTCAGTATTGGTTCACTATCTTTGCCAACGAGGTGTATGTCCCCAGTGCTGCACTGAAGATGCCCAACACGAGAACAAGCACGCTTAAAATTATCTGCATATATATATATGGATGAAAGAGTTATCAGTAAACGAATGGCTGGACCAAAAAGAAGTTATGGAAGTGTCCGCGTATACCCTGGATGAGAGTTTGCACTATCCATGAGTTGATTTACTGAAATGAGGAATCCACTCTACATAATTCCAAAGGGGCCAGAGATTATCTAAGCAGCTGGATTTACCAACAAATGAGTCATAGAATACTTTAATGTCCATGGATGAAAAGCTACTTCCTGTTTATTTCTTGCCATTGTAACTAATAGTGGGTTGTTGCGTCAAGAAGTTACCGTGTTAAAATCGAGAATCATGATATCCATGAGAAGTGAAAACACAAAATAGGGTGCCACAACAAAGAAGTGCAAGTCCTACCAAGGCTTTGGCCCATTTTAGGGGTAAGTGAAGCTGGCATAGCCAATCTGATCGAGTGAGTTTTGAAATGGTATTCGTTCTAGCCATTGCTCATCCAAACTGAGTATAATTTTGGTGTCTACTATTTATGTCCAAAGCATTTTGCAAGAAACTTGCTGAAATTAATTTTTACCTGGCTCTGGGTAGCTTCCTTCCTCATCAATTTTAAGAAGCATAGAGCTGGCATCACCATCGCCTACAGGAACACCATACTCATTAAACTTTAGAGTAAAAGCGAGGAACAACTAAAAACCTCTAGAATGGAAGAGAAAAGTAAAGAAGAACTTATCAGCAGTTTAAAACAAAGTAAAGTTTGTGCCTACCACAAGTATACTGAGGAGAGAGCCGATTAAAGCCATCACAAGACCTGGAAATTGGAATAAGCAGTTGGTTTATTACTATGACCAACAATGAAGTGATATGCCAAAAGCAGAAGCATTAATGCTTTACATTTTCATGAAAATGTTAACTTTTTAAACTAAATCATCAACAAGACCCATCGAAAGAGGACTTCTATATCAAATCGAACCCTGATTTGGAGCAGAAGGCATTCAACATAAAGAGGCTAACTGGTTAACCTAGTCTTAGCTAGCTCACCACAGACAAAACCGTGGTGATCGAGTTACGTTAACACAACTAGTATCCAACAGAGTATTCTATTCACATTGATTTTCGGAACTCGAAAAAATTAAATATCCAAATTATACGTACCGAAAAATGGTAGAAGAAATGCAACACATACGGTTGAAGTGACAAGAATTACTCTTAGTAAAATAAAGCACCAGAAAGTATTGGTCACTCTCAGAGGCAGCAATTCTTCCAAACTTCTGGCTAATGGATTCATTAACAATGCATATGTGCTTGCAGTTAAGGATGAAAACTAGAATTGAAATGATGAGAAGTAAAGCGAAATAAAATAATGCTTTATAGTTCTAATAGAATTTTGGTTCTTATGAGCAGAAGGATATTTGGTAAAAGGATTGACCACCTGCAAGCAATAGAAAATCCAAGTAATGAATATGTGCAGAAGTAAAGCAAAAGGAGGAATCATCGTTAGGAAGACCAGTGAAAGTAAAATTTGAAACTCACTGTTGTCCATATTGCGACCTTTGATGCAATTGCATGCTTCGGCATATTAAGAGTAATTTGAGACTGAGTACCCTGACCAAACATGAGAAATCCCATTACTGCGACACCCCCATATAATACAACACACAAGACAAAGCTGCATGCAAAGAGCACAAAAAGCGTGTTAAGAGAGACAGAGAGGGTACATGTAAAGCATGTAATTGATATGCTAAAAGTGTCATACCATACTACCAGTGCCTTGTTAAATTGTTTCTTATCAGACATCGAATGGTAAATATTTGGAAACACCGAATGCCCGGAATAGCAAAATCCATAAACACCAATTGCAAATGGTAAACCACTCCAGTTCACCACTGGACTAGTCTGATGGAAACCAATTTCATCCTCCATACCAACAACAAATACTGAAAGGAATATGAGAACTGTTGCAAGAACACCCCCAGCTGACAAGTAATAAAGATAAGTTGATTAAAATATAACTTCAAATTTTCAAAAACAAATAGAGTAATTTAGAGATAATGGTCCAAGATACTAAAGAAAAGTTACCACACCTGACAGGTAAGAAATCACACGAAGATCCCTCAACAGAACAGTTGGTAGAACAACAAGAGCAGTCAAAATGCCGAATATATGCACAGAATCAACATGAACCACCGTCCATTCCAAAGACACTCCAGGAAACAACCTAGTGAGATTATCCCCTTCCAAAATAATAAATTCCACGCAATACGACTGCATGTTTTATACAACACAGAGATTAGAAATATTCACCTGTAAGTACTACTAACAGCTTAACTGAAAGACTGAGAATCAAGACAATCAAGGTGGTCGTAAAATTAGAAAATGTATTGCACTTACATATAGCTCTGTGTATAGAACAATCTGCAAAAAGTTTCAACAATGCAGCTACATTAGAATTCTGTATGGATAACAAGTGGCAGAGAAATATCTGAAACAGAAGTCATGCAGAGTATAATCTCACTCAATCATTGGATTCTTTGCACTTTTTGTGAAATCAGCATAGACCCATCATACGAAATGTTAAAGTATTACATGGGCTAGTCATTTTTTTTAATGTTTTGGTATAGACAATTGAGTAAAAAAGAAACAGGAGCTACAGAAGAGGAAAAAAAAAGGTATAGAACTAAAAGATTAAGAAAACCAACTGGCACTAAATGGGAAATGAGTATTGTTAAAGATAAGAGACATCTATGATTTCCAGCAGAAGGAAACCAACCAGCTGGGAAAACAGCCTTGTACCCTGAACGTTTTGCATAACTCAAAACGTTATGCATCTAAGTCATACAATGCCCATCCTTCTTAATGTTTGAAAATATTTGAGTCGAAAACATTTGAGTCGCTATAATCAGCGCAACAACTCATAACTAATCATAAGTTCGTGTCTAATCAAGTTCTCATGTTTACACTAATGCACATCAGGATGTTGCGGTACTAAACTTATTTGTACCGCAAGTGACCTTTCTCCATGAGGACAGATTCAAATGGATACTTATTAGCATACTGTTTTCTATATGTGGCTATGCTAGTTGCATCTTTTGAAATAAAAACCAATGCATAGTTTTCTATTGTTTCGTATGTTCTCATAACTAGTAGAGTGTTTCCTACACTGCCCTGATAATCGTCCTAGCTTTAAGGAAGTGAAATGTCTTATTTAATTGAAATTTTTGACCCTTTGAATACAAATCTTCAAAAACTTTGGAGAATGGATAAGTTAGTTTCATGGATCCAAGTTATTACCAACTCATAGAATTTACCAGTTAACCAGTGAATCAACTAACAAGTGTTTCTAAGCAGGAAAAAAAAATTCTACCGCCAGTAAAATGTTTTCACAGTATTGACTCACGGATATGAAAAGTCGTCCAAATTTCCCAAAAGCAGCTTCTCCAATATCAGGGTAACTCATGATGCCTTCTTTGCTCTCAAAACAATGTCTCATGAGAACACCAGTATAACAACAAACAACTGCAAAAAGAACCAATACTGCCAAACTCGCCCAACCACTTTCTTTGATTGTATACGGTGTTGATAGAAGTCCGACACCAGCCAATACATTTACCCCTAAATCAAATAATGACAGGATCAGAAGAATTGTGTTAGTTGTTTGTTCAACTCACATTCTTATCCTAGTTATATATTATATCATTGAAAAAACTAAACTAACAGAAATAAGAAAACCGAAAACAACATCCTCCATACATAATGATTTCCTAAGGAAAGTTGAAAAATTATCCAAGTCTGGTTACAAAAAGGTTGGACATAAACTTTGGATAGTAAGAGAGTTGATGGACTCATTGTATAGAGATCGAAATCTGGTTTTACTGGTGTGTAAATTTGCTAAGTTCAAAGAAAGGAAAAAAAATGACAGAAGTTAGTTAGTGGAAAATATGCAGCCTACCATTAAATATAGTCTGAGTTAAGTTGCATCCTTGACCAATATGTCCTTCTCCAATAACTTGCTCATCTATAATACCCAGGCCTGCGGAGTCTTGTTTTGGGAATATGGTTCCATAATCAGACAACAGCGGAGCTTTTCCATCGAAGTCAACATCACTTCTAGAAGTCCTAGCAGAGATGTCAACACCAGAATATCTATAACTAGGCACACGATGACTGATTCCAAAGCTCCCAAAGCTAGGCGACGGATTGATAATGAAAGAATCTGTTGTTTCCCTGCCAGACAAGAAAGTATGACGCATAACAAAATTTAAATATCAGTAGTCACACCAAGATAAAACCATACCGAGTTACTGGAAAAAAAAATCGAAACAAATTCTGCATTGATTTCAGATGGAGCTCTTTTGTCTACAGCACCAAATTCAGAAGGACTTAAAGGGAAACATTGCGACACCATTCCTAATCGAAGGGCTACATAGTCATAGGAAGAATTCACCATGATGGTAACTATACATTCTACCAAAAACACATCAAAGCAATAAACACAAATACTAAAACATTCTTTGGCAGTGCCTCTGTCTAGCAGAATATACTCTTATAACAAATTTAATTTACAGTTTAGAAGTTCGAAACTCAGGCCCAGAAACAGGTTGACATGGTAACAAAGAACCTACTATAGATTTTATCAAGAGTTAAGAGTACGATCATTGATCATCTCCTTCAAATCTCTTCGGTCTGTACCTAGGAGATCATCCTCACCACAGCCTTCTCGACTCGGGCCTAGTGTGGACTAAATTTTTTCGTAGTTTCTCAAAGGGGATAAGCTGAACCGGGGAACAAAATCCTTTGCAAATGTCCAGACACGAGCTACTGACTCAGGTAGGAGAGCGAGTCGCACTTGGCCAACTGAGCTATTCCCAGTTGGCTGATTCCTCTCAAACTTATGTTATCATAAAAATTAAATTACAAATTTGATGAGATTAATCAAACTAAAACATCAAATTTCATCCTCATAACTAAAGAATTTACGAAGATATAAACAAATGTTTCTCTAATAAATCACAAAATCAATAAGAAAAACTTACTTATAACTCCTAGGCCATTGTTGAGAACTAAATGTTGACCCAATTACACCGCCTCCTTCACCTTCATTATCGTCTGCTTCACCATCATCGTCACTATTGTAACTCCTACTACTACTGCTACAACTATTTACTTTGTTTTCTTCAATATCTTCTTCTTCATCTTCCATGAAAAACTCCTCTGTGTCCTTATTAATTCCCATCTTAATCCACAAATTAAAACACAAACAAACCCTAGAAAACAGAAATGAATTCCTAAGAGAAGTATATAATCTGTGACTGTGATTATGCCGGAGATAGCTCAATAAGAAGGTATTATATATGGCATAAAATAAAATAACAAAGCTGTTGATTATCAGATTTGTTAACTTAACGTGGCGGTGAATCACATGGAAAATTCTAGGGTATTCTGATTAGTATGACATACATACTATCTCTGTCGAAGTGTGAATGAGTCTCTTTAAAAAATTAGAACATATTAATTTGGACTCTGGAAATTTGCAGATTTTTCTTTTCCATGCAAATTGTCGTATTCTTAATTACTAAATTTGTATCCTTTCTTCTTTATGTTTCTGACATGTGTGAAGTACTTTAATCGTTGAATTCTTCACGTAAACTCCATGAGTCAAGACTCAAGATAATCCTATATTATTGTATTTACTTATCTTAATACGTGCTCATGACACGGTAGTTTGTTCTTTACCTAAGATCTCATTTTTTGGTACAGTGACCCCTGACTAGCACAGCAGTACAACATATCCAAGACCACCACGTGTGATGTTCATTGTACAGTGTCTAAAAATGATGATCCGAGTGACCGAGATCCTCTCTGATGAACCAAAAATCATATGCACATTGAGCATCCAAATAACCTGGTTTATTTTAGAGATAAGGGGTGTTTAAAAAAAGTTAAAACTACTAAATTATTTTCATTAATTAAAATTATATTTCTATTTTTATTCATGATATTTTCTAATCTATTTTTATTTTTCTCAAAACCAATAATTTTTTTTCTTTTTAAAATTATTTTTTTATTCGAAAACTTTTAAAGTTTTAGATTTTTTTTGGTTTTAAGAATAATCGGCTAATAGGACACTCATACGATGGCCGATTGTTCTTGATCCATAAAAAACATCAACCAAAAATTGGCATATGTTCTTTATTTTAATGACCGGTCGTTCTTGATGTTCTTGATCCATGAAGAACATCAACCAAGAATCGATATATGTTTTTTATTTTTTTACAATCATCCACAAGTGTTGATTGTTAAAAAAAACTCAAAAATGATAATCTTTTTCATAAAAATATGTCCATCATCGGTTGATAAGGTTCCCCACGTGTGCCGATTCTAAAAAACTTAAATTTAAAAGATTTTACAATATTTTGCCCAGAATCGGTGGATAAGGTTCCCTACGTATGCCGATTCTAAAAAACTCAAATTCAAAAGCTTTCTGCAAAAAAATTTACCCAGAATCGGTGAATATGAATGTCAATATTGACAGATTCTAGAGTGTGATTTTTTAAAATCGGTTGATATGATCAGCCGTATACACCGATTCATCATGTTCTTCGTCAATGAAGAACATCAAAACCAGAGTCGGCATATGTGTGTCACAGTATCCACTGATTCTAGTTTGATGTTCTTAAAAAAAATTCTTTCAAATTTTTTCTTTTTATTTTAATGTTTTGACTATGTTCATTAACAACAATTAATTTACAACTAAAACAATTAATTCATAACTAACACGATTAATTAACACTAATTAAATATATTAGTCATTAACAAAAATAGTGGGATAAGGAGGTTTTGATTTTATTTCATAAATGACCATATTTTAACTTTTAGTGATAGGTATGAAATAAAACGAATAGCCCTAAAATTAGCCAGGAAAATAAAGTTTCAGTAAACGGTTAAAATATTGCGTTGGGTTAAATGGACGACACCACACCATTCCAAAAGAAACTTATGCTCCTAGTTTTTTATCTTTATACAAAAACTTCACTTCATTCAAACATATCGATCTTCCCCTTCTCCCAGCATATCTTCCTCTGTCATCTACACCACCACAATCACCACCACCACCACCACTACTGTTGAAGCATCACCTTCTCTGCGTTATTCACCAGCAGAAATACCATCATCATCGATAAAATCATCTTCTTTCACAAACACCACCACTATCGACACCATCTTTTCCCACCATTAACATCTTTATCTTTCTCCGTCACCAGCATCATCACAAACTTTCATCTTAGTAAGTAATATCACCACCACCATAAACATCTCTTTCATTGCAGTTACTACCACCGACACCACAAACGACCATACTAATTTAATCACCACCACCACCATTGACCCCACCACCGTTAATAATTCTTTTGAATAGTCTAATTTTATAAAATTTCTCAATTTCATAAAAAATTGAGTTTTGTCTTCAATCAAATACACAAAATGAGCAGTAAATAAGATGAAGTGACTCTTGATAATCCTAAAACTCGTAAGTTTTCTAAACCTAATGCACTACATAACATGCATTCACGTTAGTTTATGAATTCATCATACTCTACACATTGAATCACCTGTGTACATTAATTGGTACATCATATGTTGATTACTGAAATTGAAATAAGAGTAACAACAAAAATATTGGATGTTTATAGATGCATCTTATGTTGCTTTAATATTTGTCTAGACTCTTATGCACATATGTACATACTTGGTTACATTTAGTTTGTTTTTGGTTACATCTTTGAGACAACTCAATGTTGCACCTGTGTACATAAATATTTCGTTGTGTTTTATTGTAGGAAGTAAAAGCAGGAGGAATACTGCTGATCAAGAACAAAGAACGAGTACAAGTTGTATACGAAATTCTAAAAGATGAAAGAAGTTGTTGGAAGAACTAAGACTATGTCGTTTGGTTAGGTTGTTCAGAACTATGTTTTTTGTTTGTAAAACTTTATCTTTTTTTGTTGTTTAGTTAAGTTTTTGATTGTAAATTGTGAATTTGGATTATGTATCAGTTGATATGAAAAACTTCATTTAAAAATCGACTTAAAATTAACTCTTATTGTCAGGTAATTTCAATTGTCAGACTGCATTATGCACTCTAGGTACAACCTGTAAAAAACTTTTTTTTCTTCAGTATGTGCATTATGCACTCAGGTGCAACCTTGGAAAAACTTATTTCCCTATCAGACTGTGCATTATGCACTCAGGTGAAACCTTGGCAAAACATATATCCCTGACATAATATCCAGCATATAAAAAAATTAAACAAACAAATATTGAAGAGCATCTACAAATGCAATAACAAAAATTAAACAAACAAATATTGAAGTACATCTACAATTGCAATAACAAAAAACGACATTAGAATATATGCCAATAAATATAACATTAAAAAATTCCACAAGGTTTAGATATAACACAACCAAAAATGGATTTGTCCAAACAATATTAAAGAACGAATTGAGTCTTAAATACAACCAGAGGTTGCATAGAATGATAAAAAGTAATAAAAGTAAGTCAATGGAATAAAAAGCTCTCAATCAGGTAGAAGAAGGCACTGCTTCTTGGTGGGAGGATGAGGACATGTTGTTTAGTTGTGTCTAGCCTTAGTATGACAGTTATCGCATGTAATGGATCTCGTGAAAACAAAATCCGTGTTAGGAATTTTCTTCTTCTTGTGAAAACAGAATATGTAGCGTCGATCACCAGTATCCAACCAAGTAAAAACCCAACTCTATTCAATTAAAACAAAAAAACATACACACAAAGTTAACCAACCAGATATCAAATCGCCCCTAATTTCAGTTACAAAAATAAATTCACAAATCATTAACCAAACAATTAAAGTAAGAAACAAAGCTAATGATACCCATAACTACAAACCTATAATCAGTGGAAGTAATTGTTGAATCTTCTTCTTCATTTGATGCATTAGGAATAAGAAAAACCAATGAATTAAGTATAGAATCTCCAATGAAACTTAAAATCACACCATAATATGGTAATAAAACTTATAATAAAACTGAATCCAAAAGTAGATCGAGTTAAATTGTGTACCAAAATTTAAATCAAACAAATGCCTATTTTTGAATCAAATTCAAAATAAAAATCCTAGAAATTAAACTTACCATTTTGAATCAAAGGGGATGATGGCTATTAAATCGATTTCACATAAGATAAAACGAACTTGATTTCATATTTGAACTCCAATTTTAGTTGGGTTGGAGCTCGTCTTCTTTCTCCAAAAGTGAAATTATTTGTTGTTTTTTTCAGTTTAGATTTTTTTTTTTTTTTGGTTTTATATTTGGGTTATTCAGACTTTAGTACCAAACTTTGTGACCAAAGTTGCGTTTGTGTAATACCCACATTTTTCGCATGACGTTTAATTTGGGATGCGTCATTGTATGGGATGAAGTTTCATCTCAAGCTTGTGAAACTTACTCGAGGATGCTTACTCAGGAAGCATCAGTGTTGCTATAAAGCTTACCTGAGTATCATATTGCTAATGCACTATTATGCTTGTCGCGAAATTAAGAGGAAGTTGGTATATGACACCAACCCTATATTTCCAAACATATGGAAATGTGATTAAGACATATATAAGGAGGGGGCATTTTGGCTTAGACATGCTCCGAGAGACAGATTCATTTGGCTTATGCATGCTTAACGAGAAAGATTCATTTGTCTTAGCCATGCTTAGCGAGAAACCGACAGTCGGTGGATGTCCTCTACCCTATATTTTATACTTGTAGAAATGCGCTTATGACATATATATGGAGGAGGTGTTGGTTGGAAATCGATGACGCTTAGCTGCGCTTATCCAAGATAACTATGTCTATCTTTTACGCTTAGACGCGCTTAACCAAAATAGTTATGTCTAGCTTTGACGCTTAGTCGCGTATAACCAAGATAGCTATGTTTAGCTTTGATACTTATTCAGTGGAGCTTGATTTCACATCATTCATCTGTGTTGCTTACTCGAGAATGCATATTTGCAAACTAAGTGGCATTAGTTATGGACAATCTAGTGCATACCTTGCGAAAGTCCCTTGGCCTATATGGCTTTGCCACATTTGTTGGAAATTATTAGACGCAGATTTTATATGCTTAAGCATATACTTTCGAAACGATGGGCCATTGGCATCGATGTAGGCTTTGCCTTAATAGGCATAAGTTGCTTGTCCCATTTGAAATGGCATTTTCAGATAAACTATGGTCATGCTTGATCCCTTCATGTTACAGGTTGGGTACGTAGCTAGCCGCAATGCAATTCATTTGTGGTCCAGCATCTTGTCGCTCATATCATCTAATTTGGAGGTGATTGCGAGATTTTGGTAACTCATATCATCTGGCTCGGCAGTGCGAGGCAAGAGATGATTGTTGCCACACTTGATAAGGTAGTTGAAATCTATTTTACAGATGTTCATACTTCCTATCAAATTGTACAACATGAATGGTATATGGCTGGCTGATGCACCCTTGGCAAGATCAAGATCAGTGCACGCACCCAACACACTGCCGAAGCAGAGATAAGGAAAAAGGAAATTAGGTCGACAATGGCCTAAGTTCTAGTCAAAGTCATAACTCAGGCCCGGACAATGCTCGTAACTGGGTGATGCATGCCAAGGCATCACCATTGGCTTTTATGGCCTTGCACCCTTAGTAGATTAAGGGGCAAGTTGGAACAGTATGAATCTATGTATGGAAACTACGTTTCGAGTATCATGCTTGCAAAACATGTTAGGATAGGAAGATGTACGAGCATTTTCCTTGTAAACCATGAGGTGTTATCGCTTCATTTGGCGCATCGGGGAGTTCTGGCCTGCGCAGTACAAAGTGCTAGGGCGGAATTTTCCGGTTCATCATATTTTGGATCCTAGAAAGTTCAATATTAGAGTTTGGTACCTAGGACTATAGTTGACCGTCTTGACCGTTATCAAAATGATTTTAATTACATTTAAATATATTTAGTTAACGCCATCAATTATAATTAGCATGTGACTCGCACGTACAATAAAATATTTGCTTAAAGCAAATCTAACAGGTGAGAATTGATAAAATCTAACTGTGTGGATTATTTTTCTCTAGGGCATTTCCACAAACGAACCATATTCATAGTCCCTTCCATATAATATCTCGTTGTTGATATAGAATTCCCCTGGGAATACAAACAATTAAGTTAAATTCAACGAAATAATTTCCAAAATATGGAAGAAAATAATTCATGTTTTGAACTTATATACCCAAATACAACAACTTCTCCAATACTATCAAAACTGATAACTTAAATCAAATCACAATTATAAGATAATGAGAATGATAAAATTAGGTTTCTGTATACCTTGAAACGAACATGGAAATTAACTTCACGATCATTATAAACAATGGTAAGATGAGCAGGATGTTGATGTTGAACAGGACCAAGAGTATCGGTTCTTGTTGGAGAAAAAACATGAGAAGGACTAGTATCAGGATTAGGAGATAGGGAAGAAGAAGAATGAGAATGGTCATTGATATCTATATTTATTAATATTCCTCATCTTAAATCAAATGACCTTGATGATGGTTTTACCTTCCCATATCCACCTCCACTTATTTCCTCAATCAATCAATCAGATCAACCATGTAAACCCCATTAATTATGATCTTCGTCTCTAATTTCTCTTCTCTTATATTTCAAAGAAGAACATGATTTCCCTACTCATTCATTTCCCATATTCGGTTTTGGATTTGGTTTCTAAAACTCGTATTAGAATCAATCTTAAATCTAAATAACTTGAAATAAAAAGGCTTGACATCTAAATAAGCTCAGATTAGAATCATTAGTATCGACAAAGAGATAACCATTGAGTTGATTCCAAAATGTTGCATTTCTGTTTTGACTTTACTTTGCAACTAGAAAAAAAATCTTTTAAAATAAATGGTGATTGTTTTGTTCGAAAGAGTGAGATGTAGATAATAATCTTTACCGAAACGTGTCTAACAAATTATAAAGTGGCAAAGTTAGTAAATAAAATATAATATTAACTTGGTCATTTCTATATTTAACCCCATTTTCTAACTGTCAAATCAGTCAACTCTAGTCATGGGTACCAAACTCTAATATTGAACTTTCTAAGACCCAAAAGCTATATTGGTCACAACGTTAGGTACTAAAGTCTAAATATCCTTTTATATTTTTGATTCAGGGGCATATCGGTAACTTAAGACTATATAAGATAATTTTAGTTTGGGCAGACTAACCATAAAAGATATTCGGACCATATGTTTGGAACATATGGTTATCGAAGAAGTATCTTTTTTTACTTGTCTTCTAAACACAAGATTTCAAATTCAAGGGTTAATCAACCAAAAATATGGTTTGTAATTTGCTGACTTGGTCCAAGATATTAGACATTTGGTTTTAGTTTTTATGAAGTTTGGGTCTATGTTTGGCTCAGCTTATATTTATGACTCAGAGATATTTGAATCAGGCGTAATCTTTTACTTCATAAGTTGGGCACATACATGACTGAATTTATAAAAAAAATATATAACGTGATTTATAATTTTTAAGTCAGATGTAAGAGCAACTCCTATGGTATGGATGTTAAATCAGCCACAACTCAAGGAGAATCTCTATAAATATGGATGGTCAGAGCTTTATAGAGCTTTATCACACTATTGAGTTGTATATATAAATCCATAAATTAGAACCCACGTATATCTTTTCTTTTTTAAGAAAATATTTTTTTAAATAAAAAAATATGGCATCCGGTCACTCATTGACCGGATGAAGAGAAAAAACAAAAAAACAAAATATACATCCGGTAATTGAGTGACCAGATGAGAAAAAAACTAAAAAAAAACGAAGATTCATCCGGCCCTTGGATGACATTTTGTCCTATCCGGTCATCCAATGACCTTCTGGATTATCCATAAGGACCACTTCAAATTTGAGGGTAGGATCTGGATTTCACAAAGATGAGGATGGTGAACTCACCCATAGTAGCATTTTTTTGCTTTATAGGAAATGGATTTATCACAAAGATATGGATGATTTTTTTCTCTCCATAGAGGTTGCTCTAATAAGTCAAATTCATACTGAAATGATAAGGGTACCAAGTACACCATAATATTTTCTATAACAACATATGCAGAATCACCTTATATGATCTTATCGTAACAATAACAACCTCAAGATTTTTTCAACAAAGGATCCTGGTAATAGTCAAAGTTCGGTCCAAAATAACTATGAGATTTTTACCAAGATATGATTAACATGCAAGTATTTATACTTTAATTATAAAGCTGAACAATATAATGCGGAAGTAAGTAAATGACACAGACATACAAGATTTTGTTAACGAAGAAAATTGCTTGGCAGAGAAACCTTGGGACCTAGTCCAGTTTTGAATACTCTCAGAATTAAGTCGTTGTGTGATAGTGTCTAAAACGCTTTAGTTATTATCAATTAGTTACATTTTTGTATATATATATTTTTTAAATTTCGTATTTTACGTTTTTTTTTAGTTTTTATGTAATTTGGAGTCATATGAAGCGAAAAAAAAGAAAGTACGTGCTCAATTCATTGCTCAGAGTCATCAGGAAATGATGGATAAGAAGATAGAAAACACACAAGTCTTTTGTGAGAAGAGAGAATATTATTAAGGGCATACTACTTTTCACTCAGGGCAACCACTTTCATTAACTTTTAGGGATGCCCCATATCCAATTGCTAAGTGCTTATATCCATACCTCTTTTAAAAACCTAACAAAAACTAGGTCTAGCTATTTTATGTTCTTTCTTTTGTTCGACCAACAACAAAAGGGTATCATCACTGTCGTTAACCTTAGTCTTCGTTCGACTAACTAAGGGGTTGTTAAGTATTGATATAAGATTTAGATCGAAGAAACCTAGGTTTTTAGAGGACGAATGTAGCATCAACTAGTGCACAATGTGCAGGGATTGAATTTATTGGTTGCAGAGAGTCCCTTATTTATAATAATGAAACAATCTAGGTTGCTTAGACTTTAAACAACTATTACTTGCACTCATAATAAGTTCGTGAACTAAATTCCATGTTTATGATTACTATGATACAAATCAAACTTTAACTTCTAAATATAGATTGGTTCAAAAGAACGAAGACCATGTAAGCATGTGAAAAATTTGACTTGTAATACAAAGAAGAATGTGCACCCCTCGTGTTTGTTGATGAAGGACGGTGCACAAAAGTTAGCTCACGAATTAACCAATATAGCCCGTGAACCATCAAGCAATGTTGGAGTTCAGTAACACCCGAAAACAGACCAATTTGCGTACTAAGAAATTTTGTTTGCGAACTCCATATGTCTTGGGGTTACAGGAACATACTCAAAAGTACAGATTTCGCGAATTAAAAAATCGGTTCGTGAATAAAGATGAAATTAAATGTTTTTAGGATCTTCTTTCCCTGACATAGTTTTTTGAACAATGAAAATTGTTCTCAACCTCTAAAGCGATAAGTCCTATGAATATCCAATGCTTGATTTCGTGTTTCGAGATTAGTCAAGTACAAGCTTGAACTCGAAACTTCTTCTTTGTAACTTATTATATATACTAAAGCCATACGACATTGTCTCAGTAGATAAAATGGTAAAAATAATGAGCAAATAAGATAGTCAGTCTTCATTTACCGTTGATGATGAAGTTCTCGCAGATGTCTTTGTTGTTTTCCAGCCTCCGGTCTTCAAGGGTATTCGGTCATTTTTACTCAACTACCTAAATCTAATCCTATTCTGAGACTGAATTTAGTAGATGATAAATCAAGAATTGTTTTGGTCATCTAACACTGATAACAATCTTGACATACCAATACTTGTAGGTTCAACCGAGCAATGCTCTAACAATCTCCCCCTTTGTCAATTTTAATGAGAATATTATCAATTACATGTGGATTTAAATAAAAATAAACTTTAGCTCAATCCCCGTAATGCGTCTTGATTTCTTGAATCTTTAACATCCTTGAATTCTTCGTTCTTCAAGTTCTTATATGATATTGCATGTTTTCATTCAACACCTTGTTGTTGAAGATCCGTATCTTGATAACAACTCATTAGAATACTTTCTTTTAAGCACATGAAATAAATAATAATTCCACTTAAGTTGTTATGCCAATACGTAGTACCTTTACCTACCTTAAAGTTTATCGTACCAAAACTTTAAAGTAATACTACGGTGATATGTTCTCCCCCTTAGTCTTTACTTGTCTTTTTTTGATATTGCTTTGAAAAGCCACATATGTTAGTAGATTACTACTAAATGATTCTCCACCTTTTTGTCACAAATTGACAAATGTTCCGAGAATTGAAATATTAATGAACTATGCCTTTAAGAGTCATCGTGACTAAAGAATATACCAACTTCTTAAGATGATTCCACTAAGTTTCGCAACATAGCATCTTCACCAAGGAGAGATTTAAAGGTATAGTTATCTCTTAAAATTCTACAGTCGTACTCCCACAAAGATATAACAACTAAGCACAAGTTTAAAATTGAACTCTCTCCCATTTGATGCTATTCTAAAAGAGAACAACATAAGCGAACTTTCCAAAGAAAAGAGTTTTCAAGAATTTTAATAATCAATAAGATCTTAAACATCAATCTGAAGTTTTCTTCTCTTAAAAAGATAAACTTTATGGAAGATTATCACGAAACATGTTCATCAGAAAAAAAAATAGAAATATGAAAATACTCAATCATAAGATGGAAATTGCAATAATAATAAGAAGAAGAATTATCAATAGTATAAACCATAAAACATATATGATTGTTATGTTTTTACGAATTCAACTCATTCATTGTAACCTAAGTTTAAATATCAACAATATGATAAAATAAAACTTATTTTAGCCCATATACTTCTTAGCTTGTTATGCATCTTTTCCGATGGATCATGTTCTCGTCTCTTGCTTATGAGTCAAATAGGCAAGGAGAATTCTATAAAGAGCATACGAAGTGTTGACACCCACATCGATTCATTATGTTTTGGACTCACTGTTAGCGATGTGGTAGCACCTTAAATCAGATTTTATGGAAAGAAAAGACTCTTATACTTTTAGGTGCATAAAAGACAACTATGACAATCACTTTGGGACTTAATTCTGTAAAACCATTTAACCAAAAAGTCATGTAGCCTATTGAAATAAGATAATCTCTTTGGAGCAAGAAGCATCAACAAGATTGAGATGAACTTTATTGTCTTCCCTTAAGATGAGAAAGAATAATAAATAAATATATAATCAAACAGATACTAGGAATCCCACCAAATCACTTAGTGAAACATAATAACGAAGGAAAAGTGAGAAAACTAGTGTAAAAAAGATAATTCCTTTATCGGAACCCAAGCTATATTGCCCAAAATATATGAAGAAGTGCAGGGTCAATAGTACAAGCTTGTATTAATGAACAAGAACAACACCAATAGATTGCCGAAGATTTTAAAACGTTCGCGTATCTAGTGGCTTGGTAAGAATATCAGCTAATTGTTGTTCAGACGACACATGTTCAAGTTTGAAAATATAAATAAATATCTGATGCACTGATATATAATATCAATATGTTTTGTTATTGAGTGCTGAACTGGATTATCAGTTATTTGAATGGGACTCGAATTCTCACACAAAAAAATCTTGGTTCCAGTGTCAATCCCATAATTAGTAAACATTTGTTTCATCCTAAGAGTTGAATACCACATGAACCTACTGCAATATATTTTTCTTTACATGTTGAAAATGATTGTGATTTTTTGTTTTTTGTTATGGCAGGCTACAAGATTTAGTAGTCCCACATAGAAAAATCCTCCATATGTACTTTTCCTATCTTCCACGCATCCCGCCTAATATGCATCGAAATAAGTTGTAAGATTGATGTTAGTATCAAAAGAGTATGCTAGACCAAATCCAATAATTCAACTAACATATATGATAATTCTTTTTGTTGCATCAAGATGTAAGTATCTGGGATCATATTAAAACCTTGCACAACAACATACACTTAAAGTAATATCAGGTCTTGTTGTTGTTAAATAAAGAAGGCTTACAACAATTGATCTATACATCTTTGGATCAACTTTGTTTCTTGTTAGATCCTTTTTTGGTTTTCCAGTAGTAGACATAGGAGTCAACTTATGAGCGAAATTATCGAGACCAAATCTTTTAACAAGATCATTGGCATATTTTTCTTGAGATACATTGATTCCATCATTATGTTGATGAAGTTGTAATCCTAAGAAGAATTTTAGTTCACAAACATTACTCATCTCAAATTCCTTACTCAACGAGGTTTGGAAATCTTTTGGTAAGCATCTTGGAAGTAGATTTATAAATGATGTCGTCCATGTAGATTTGAGCAATCAAGATATCCTTACCATTTCATTTAGTGAAAAGAGTTTTATCATCTCCACCTCTTGAGAATCCCTTCATAAGAAGAAAATTTAGAAGCTTCTCATACCAATCTCATGGTGCTTGGTTCAATCCATATAATGCATTATTGAGTTTAAAGACATAATATGGATAATTTGGACTTTCAAATCCTAACTTGGGAAACATAAACCTCTTCCTTAAGACACCCATTCAAGAATACGAATTTGATGCCCATCCAATATAACTTAATATTGAGAAAACAAGCATGATCTAGAAGCAATCTTATGGACTCAAGGCAGTTACATGAGCAAAGGTCTCATCAAAATCAATTCCTTCAATTTGAGAGTACCCTTGAGCGACAAGTCTTGCTTTGTTTTGGATAACAACACCGAATTCATCTGACTTGTTCTTGAATATCCATTTAGCACCTACAATATTAACATTAGCAGGACAAGGGACAAGTTCCCAGACATATTTTTTTTTTGAATTGATTTAACTCAACATCCATAACATCAATATAAGCAGGATCATTTAGAGCTTCATCAATATTTTTTGGTTCATTGCATGACAAGTAGCATGCAAAATTGCATGCGTTACGAAGATGGTTTCTTGTCATGACAATAATATTAGGCTCCCCAATGATATCATCAGTGTTGCGATAATTTGTACCCATTTGGGAGGATTTGAAGGAGTTTATTCGACTTGAACACGATTTCTCCTCATTACTATTTCCATGGGGGTCAGTAATAGTTTGAACAACTTCTACCAATGATGGTACTTCTTTGAGTTTCTTTATTGTCTCAGTATGAGGAAACACTGTAGGAGTTGTATTTTTTTGACGAGAGTCACTTAGGTCATTAATAATAACATTAGCTGATTCCATCATGAATTTTGTTTGGAGATTATAGATTATGAACCCTCGATAATCAGAAGCATAGCTTAGGAAAATTCCTTCGTCACCTTTGGTATCAAAATTCCCTTTCTGCTCTCGATCTTTGAGGATATAACACTTGCTTCCAAAAACACGGAGATAACCCAAGTTAGGCTTCTTTCCATACCATAACTCATAAGAAGTATTTAACGTTCTTGATCTCAAGTAAACATGATTAATCATATAACATATTGTGAAAACAGCTTCTCCCTAAAACTTCAAAGGTAAGCTTTTATTATGGAGCATTACCCTGACCATTTTTTTGAATATTCTTGTTATTTCTCTTTGCAAATCCATTAGCCTGTTGAGTAATATGTGGTGAGTATTGCTGAATTATACCCAGTTTGTCACAAAATTTATAAACCTTGGAATCTTTAATTTATGTTCCACAAACACTCTTAATTTTCTTTAGTTTGCAACCTTGTTTATTCTAGATTTTATTCACAATAATCTTAAATTCCTCCACGGTATCATTCTTGTGTTCTGAGAATGCACCCAGGTGAATCCAGTGTAATCATCAACCATTACCAAAGCATTTCTTCTCTGCAACAATTGCTTATTGGATTGGGCCAAAGAGATCCATATGAATTAAATCAAGTGAAGCTGTGGTGGCAATGTTTGTTATGACTTATGGGGAATTCTTGCATGTTTACCCTTTTGGCAAGAACCACAAACACCATCGACTTTGGAATTGATTTTGGGAAATCCCTTGACAAGTTCTTTATTACTCTCTCTGTCCTAGTTTAATTGCTTAAATAGAGTTTTGCACATATATTAAGGAATGAAGAGATTATAATTTTTTTCCCCATATATACCCTTGATAAAAGTCTTCAAACATTAATTGTTATTAGTATATTTAGAAAATAACTTATATTTCCAAGATAAAATACAAGGGTTGTGTTGGAAGTTATATGAAAAAATATCAATTAAGCAAACATCAAGGGACTCAAATAAAACCCTATTCAAGCAACTAAATTGGGGCGGGGGGAGTAATAATCTTTTCAAGTGAAAGATAATTGATGTAACCAACAAGTTAATGCTATAAATGTGTCAATTCCACCTTAGTCAAATTGTAACAAAGATTAAACGGAATATCTAAAAGATAACAATTATTTTTCCAACGAATGCCATGGAAAATTACTTTTTCTGACTTATCTTCAATGTCACATCCCTCAACACGCCGTTGTCACAAATTTGACTAACAAAGAGAAAATTTGCAGTTATAGATTTAACGTAAACAACGTCATGAATTTCAGGAACTCTCAGTAGTTTAATCATTTCTTTTTTGTTGATATAACAACAACTCCCATATCCAAAGGTTACTGGTCCCCCTTTGTGACCGTCTACGTTCACGCACCAAGATAGATCTCTTGTCATATGCCTGCTACATCCACTATCAAGGAACCACTTACATGGTAAAGTGGGTTTAAGAGAAGAGGCTCTGAAACTGATAATATTTCCTCCCTTTTCAGTACGCTTTATTAGATTTTGTGTAAACTTTTTGATTTTAGGAAAAATCTTTTGAGGTTTCTTATAAAGATCCTTAGCCTAATTAATCTTTTTTATAAAAAGTTTACAAGTGCATTGGTAGTGACCATTGAAGCCACATATCGTACAATAAGAGATAAATTTAGGAGCATATCTCTCAGCCTTGTATGTATTCTTCGATTTAACGGGATTTATATGAGTCTCATCAGGTTATACAAGCCAATACCACGTTTGTCATATGATTTTTGAAAATTCTTCAGATAAGACTCAAGAGTTGGGAAATTAGAAACCATAAGAGAGTTAGATTTTTCCTTTTGAGGTTTCTGACCCAAAATAACTTTTTTTACAGATAGCTTCCGATTAGCATGGGTATCCTTATTTAGTTGGATTAGAACATCTAATTTCTCTTGAAGTATTGCCTCTCTTTCAGACCATTCCCGGGGATCAGAATCCTTGATATAGAGTCCACAAAAAAGTATGTCAAATTTTCTTATCAATCGATGTTTCTCATGACAAAGAGTATCAATAACTTTCACCCAGTTTGTGCACAAATTGTATGAGATAGTTTCATGAACACAATCAAACTATGTACACGAACTGCTCCTATCATAGCAAGGAATCATCATGTAATAAGTGAGTTCGCAGTACATGAACTTGCTCTAATACTAATTTAAAAAGAGAAGGTACCTAGTAAACTACCAACTTTTTTATTTGATAGCAGTATGAACCTATGTTGTACTTTTAACAATTAAAATAACCATAAAAAACTTTTAATGTGAAAAAGTAAAAGCACACACACACACAAGGATTTTGTTAACAAGGAAAATACAATCTAGTAGTAAAACCCCAGGACCTCGTGCAGTTTGAACACCACATGTATTAAGCTGCTACAAACACTTACCTACTATCAGACTTCGGACTGGAATGTAGTTGAAACTGAATCAACCCTCCGAGAAATTCAGCTTCAGTCGTGCTCTTTACCTCTCTTAGATTTCACAAAATTCTATGTACGTGTTTCCTCTAGATGACGTCCTTTACAGGCCTAGGATTTGATTTACAACTCTTCGTGAAGACATGTGCTATATGATTTTCTTCAACATGACACCTATATGATTTTCTCTAGATATGTTTCAATCAAGGTAATGGAAATCTATTTGCTTTGATGTATCTCAAAGTAAAAAATATATCAAGCAAATCTCAACAACTAAAATAACTTACTCTGTTCAGAAGTTATAGAGATGCCTAATTGATTCTACCTCACAAGATCTATCTACATTAAGTTTAAATGTTAACTTTGTGTAAATACAAAGTCAGATACGAAGAATTATTTGTAGGTTTATAATCAATATTATTCCTCAATCAATAGTTCTTGAATGGTTGTATATCAGAAGATACGAACTTTTAGACTAGACAAGAATTACGATGATCTAAGTGAAGTCTCCAAAGTCTTAACCTAATTATGTTTCTCAAAGAAACCTAGGTCTTTGGAGGATAACTATAGAAGTAAATAATGAAAATCATACAGGGATTTAGTTTCTTAGTTGGAGAGATTCCTCTATTTATAATGATGAAACATGCTAGGTCTTTTAGACTTCAAACAACTATTACTTGCATTCAAAGCAAGTTCGCGAACTAGTTTCCATGTTTACGAACTTTGATCCCAATCAAACTTTGACTTCCTAATATAGATTGATTACAAAGAATGGAAATCATGTAAGCATTTCGAAGATAACAATTTATTTTACCTTCACATGATCTCGATCAGGTTAAGCTAATCAGGTCAATTATGTATCAAAACTTCAAGAAGTGAACCTAAAATTCATCTAATTAAATATAAAATTTAAGAAATGTAAATAGATAACTTGATAGACAAGGGGAAAATATCCGAAGAGAGAGAAAGTAAAAGTTTAAATGTCATTCTTTTCCAAATTCTTCCGGTTATAATGCCTTCTAGCCTATTTAATTGAGTACATGTTTAGAAGATTTGATCTGTTAATGCTTGACTAGTAGGACACATGTAGTGACTGTAAAGATTACGTGAATCAGGTCCCCATAAACCCGCGCCTTTGTTTCTCACCAACTCTTCTTTACGTCATAAGATGACTTTTTTATTGGTTCTAATAAGCTCACAACTCTTTGAACACTTAGGTTAATAGCTTATCTGGTTATATATTAGCTCACACCTCTTTTGACACTCATGCTATTAACTCATTTGTAGTTCTCAACTTATAAACAACTTCTTATTAGTAGATGTTATATTTTTCCATCTATAAATTTGCCTCCGGTTTAATAAAAATAGTCTTTAATTTGTAAAACTTTATAGCTCAGCTTTCCACAACTCTGATAGCTCCAACGTATCAACTTGGGTGTTTTAAAATCCTTACTTTGTCTTGAGCTTTATTTGCATATATTTGGTATCCAATACTGGTACCACTTTCCCTCAAAAAATAAAGTGAGAATCGTAACCAAATCACCTATTTTGAGACATATATATGTGTTGCTATGAATTTAAGGAATGCTTATAAGCGTCTCAAATCATACGTACTTGTTCTTTTGAGACGTATAAAGTGACATTTATAAGTGTCGCTTAAATTAATTAAAGTGACGCATATAAGCGTCTCTGAATTAAACTAGCGACGTATTTACATGTAATTAACGCAACGCATTTTATACTTAAAGCGACACATATCATAATTAAAGTGACGCATGTAAATGTCTCAAATTATATAATTATTATTGAAAGAAAAAATCACAGTCGGCAGTTTCAGAAATTTTAATACTATAAATCCATGCTCCTGCACATTATTCTAATAAAATAATATAGATCCTTGCAACAAATTAGCAAGGGACTATTACAAGTGGATTGCACGATTTACACACAACACTTTTTAGCGGAGTTTCCTTCATTTCATCGATCATATCTATCATTTAACAACCATAAATACTGTAAACTTATCTTCCCTTTAAAGTGACAACCACTTAGTTCCAAGCTTAGTTACAACCTGCAGATTTCAACAACAACACACCAAGTACAGACCAGTACAAATGGTTTAGTGATCAGTATTATTTATTTTTTATTTGGTGGTTATTGCTGCATTGACAATTAACAACCTGACCCACAAGGGATGATCATGTTCTACAATTATCCAATTCTGTAACTCGATCAAAAGTAAAAAATAATGGTAAGAAAAGTGAAACCTCGACAATTAAGGTTGATTTGAGGGGGTTAAAAGTTTTCAGAACGTGACCGTTTTTTTTACCAAGATAGACATCATTAATAGTGTACTGACATCACTAGGCTAAAGTTGCTAAATCATAATCATGTAGAGTATCATGTATTTAACATGGTAGGATATCATTTCAATTTCTAAATCAGACCATTGTTCGACATGGTAGAATATCATGTCACCCAAAACCAGCTCTACTACAAGTCTACAACCCTTGACATTCATGGAGGGGTGTGCAATAAGATGGGTACAAGATACCTGGACATGCTGATGAAACCATTGGTAACGATTGTTTTTGTTTAAATCGAGCAACAAATTTATTACACAGCTCATTGAGTGATAAATCTCGACTGCAGATGGTATCAAATATAGCCTTTACTCCCAAGGACTTTAAAAAGGTTGTGAGTTTCCCAAACACCTGGAAATTCAAAAACAAGGAGTATCAGAAACTTCCCATCAGGCGGTGCCAAAAGGAAACTATCTATCATGTTAATAATGGAAAGCTGCTGGAAAAGTAGGAAAGTAGGAAATAATCCTAGGCAACAATATAACGAACTTCATCCTAATTCAGTATGAAAGTAAAAAATAAAAGGTAAGTGGAGGAAGAAAGCTCCCAAACTATTGAGTACCAAAGAGAAACGGAGTATACAGACCATGTCGGATACATGACTCCGACATTCGTAACATCCTTCAATATTGATTTTAAAAATCTCTCAAGACGGCTGAACACGATCCAACAGTTTCACTCCCAAACTACAACAACAAATGAACCAGAACCCATTTTCAGTTAATAAATTTCCATACATACAATCTCATTTGAGGTATATCAGACTTATTTTAACCATTGGTATCAAATCCACTACCAAGGGTGTGCATGTGAATAAAAATAGAAAGCTTACATAGGGGCTTCCCATGTGATAGAGGGGATTCCCATGGATTCAGGGTGTCCAAATAATTCGTTAAGGGGTATCTTATGGGCTATGATAAATGTCCATATTACCCTTCCATATATGAAAAAGTATAATTTTCCCTTCAATCTATTAAAACCTAAACAAAACAAAATCTTACAATTTTCATTTCAATTCAAAACCTTTTCCTCTCCCTTCATATCTCCTCCTTCTCCATTTCAACCGAATTTCTCCATCGAAATTCCTAGTCAATTAATTGGCGATTCGAAAAATTCGTCGTCGATTAAACTCTAAAGTTCGTGATGAAGAATCCTACTAAATGTGTAGAAGGTAGTAGTGATGACAATCAAAATCAAACTAAACAACCTAATCAAGATATTGAAGAACAAATCGGTGGTGAAGGAAATCAAACTCCCCAACCACAAAAAATGGTGTATATAAGGTATTCAACAAAACCCATGTAATTTTTAGTACCCTAAAGTGATTGATTTTCTTGTTTGATTGATCGAGTTGTAAAAAAATTAGGTTTCCAGAAACATTTACGGTTGGGTTCGATTGGAAAACCCAACTGTAAATATATGTTCTCAAGAACTTACGGTTGGGTTCGAATTGAACCCAACCGTAAATAAGAAGGAAGGAGATGAAGATGAAATTTTACGGTTGGGTTCGATTCTGAACCCAAAAATAAACTATTTTGCACTCAAAGAATTTTTTTTTTCTTACGGTTGGTTTGATTCTAATTGCCAACCGTAAATTATTCTTCATATGTCAAATTTTTTGTTTTAAAGATTATTTACGGTTGGGTTCGAATGTTAATTCCCAACCGTAAATTATCCTGGTTAGTTCAATTTTTTTATTGATGATTATTTACGGTTGGGTCGGATTGTCAATTCTCAACCGTAAAGTTTCCTGTGTAGATTAACTTCTTGTTGTTGATTATTTACGGTTGGGTTCGATATGTGTAACACAACCGTAAAGATTTCTGAATTTTCTAATTTTTGATTTATTGCTTGTGTTGAACTGTTTGTAAATTATCTAACTTCAAAGGGGTCAAGGAAACAACACAAGAGATGGTCTCATTGATGTTTGGAAAAATGGATATTTCAATATGGTACGTAAATTACTTATGTTATTAATGTTTTTAAGATTTATTACTAAAGACTCAACCAACATTTATTTTCATATGTGAATAGAAAAAGAAAGCACTTGCATTGGCAGAGTCTATGACTCCATCCATAAGTAGAGGTGATGTGATGGAAATCAAGCAACAAAAGATCCTGCGTGCCAAATTGAGGAAGCTTCATGAATCAATCGAAGATGAGATGGTGCGAAGCTTAAAGAGGAGTAGAGATGATACAAGAGGTGCGACTACTAGCCGAGTGCTCGTATTCGTGGCGGTTGTGTTGGTGCTCGACATACCCCTCCTCCTTCTCCTAACTCTATGTTGATTATAAAAATTACGTCAAACTTATGGTTTTTTTTATGGGTGGATTATAACTTCTTGCGACAATATTCATATCTCAATTTAGTTAGAATGTATGGGAAAGTTTTTATCTTAAATTGGTCTAGCAAAATTTCATGTTTTATTTACAAAAATTTCAAATTGGAAACCAAGCAAAGGAGAAATCAACTCAAAAAATAAAACAACTGATTATTTACGGTTGGGTACGCAAGTCCATACCTAACCGTAAAACAGTCACAACTGATTAGTTACGGTTGGTTTTTGAATCAATAAGTGTGACAAGAGTAAGTATGTGGGATAAAGGAGATGAAGATGATCATTTACGGTTGGGTTCGATTAACATACCAACCGTTTTTGTTTGCACTAAAACTAAAATTTCTATTTACGGTTGGGTTTGATTGTCAAATCCCAACCGTAAATTATCCTGGATAGAAACATTTTTTTCGAAGATTAGTTACGGTTGGATCCTATGCTAAAACCCAACCGTAAAACTGTTACGATTGATTGTTCCATGAATATACGGTTACGGTTAGATTAGGATGAGCACCTAACCGTAATTGTTATTTACGGTTGGGTATGATGCTGAAAACCCAAGCGTAAAATTGTTACGATTTGGTTTTCCGTCATGAAATTACGGTTACGGTTTGGTTAGAATGAACACCTAACCGTAAATGGCGTTTACGGTTGGGTTCGACATGAAAACCCAACAGTAAAATTCCCTGAATCACAAAAAAAATAAAAAATTTACGTAATTTCATCAAATTTGAGCCATAAAAAGACCAAGAGTTTTAGTTTGAGGTATACCTGACTTCTCTGGTTGGGTTGAGTGAATCAAAATCTAGGATTTTTAAAAAAACCTTAAAAAATTCTCTTTCATTTCTTCTACTTTTTCTTCCCACCAAACCAAAAAAAGAAAAATTTAATTTGATTTGATTAAGTATAAGATTATTTTAGATTAATTATTATTAGCCTAATCTATTAGCTAATTAGTTTACTAATATTAACTAATCAGGGGTAGTTTAACCATTATAAAAATATCATGGATAAGGATTTTTTGAAATTCCTACCTAATATCTCTATTTTTTCTTCACATAAAAAACCCCTCTATAAACTTTCTAAAAATACACGCGAAAAAATAGTACGTATGTGTTATCAACGAAGAATAATACTTAAATAAAGCAATTAATCAATAAACAACGATAAAAAAAATATCGGTCAGGAGGAATACTAACCTGGTTTGGTACTCTACATACCGATTGTAAATTTTCAGCTAACTCCCATTCCTTAATGACATCGAGAACATTTGATTAGTTAACTGTAAACACAGAACTCGCTGCCAAAATATCTAAGATAGTGATATATGTAGTTTACCTGGACATGTTGCATACATTGAGCATGTGGAAAGTCAATTCCAACTTGAGTAATGAACCTAGAATGAACCAAGTTAGTAGGAAATATAATTACTATAAATAATAATTCAAAAAACAAGGCAAAGCTTGATTAAGCAGGGAGGTAGAAGCTATGCCATTATAGGAGGCAGTTAAGTGCATTAAAAAGCTAAAGCTACAATTATTGTTTTTTTTTTTAATGAGTATATAAAATAAATGAAAAAGAGAACGAAAATCACTTACGGGATAAAAACAATTAACTCGAGATCACCATCCTTGCTTTCCAAAAGGATTTGTTATGACAAAGAGAATATAATATCTGGTTATTAGTTACTAATGTGTAATGCAACCTATAATTGTAAACTTTATCTATCATCGATGTAAGAAATGCGCATTTTCTTTTTGAACAGTTTTCAACCGATTTGGAAAGTATTCAGGTCTAAGAAATTCAGTACAGTAATCAAGAGAGCTCCCAGTCTACGAAAAAAAGGAATCCTTGGATCCAAGTACTCGAAGCAATCTGATATTTTATCCATACAAGGTGTCAGTGTTTAAAAAAGTGTTCTGGGGCGCGCCCTGAGGCGTGCCTTTTGACGCCTCAGTCCCAGAACCCTTCAGAGCGTGGGCTATGAGAAATAGTTAATATTAAAAAAAAAAAAAAAGGGCTTTTAAGCATAGCCCAGTAAATAACATGCCTTTAGTCTTATTTGTAATTAAAAAATCTAAAAAAAATCTTTAAACTTTTATTCTACAAAAAGAAAACAAAACGTTTCTTCTTCTCTTTATATTTTATCGCCTTTCTTCTTCCTGTTTTTCATCTCATCACTGACCCTTCTTTTTCTTCTTTTTCATCTCATCACTGACCTTCTTCTTCTTCTTCCGATTTTCTTCTCATTAGTGATCATCATCTTGTATGATAATCATCTTCTATTCTTCAGACTTTTTGTCTTCATTTTTTTTTATCTTCATCATCATCTTATATTCTTCAATCATGGAAACCAAAGGTAGAAAGCCTATGAAAACTGATACAGGGCAGCACTTTACTAATGCTTTTTAATAGCACTTTATGCTTTACTAAGTGAGCGCATCGCTTTACGCATTCGCTATTTTAAACTTTGCAAAGTGTTGTGTCGTGTCTCTTATAAGCATACCTAGAATTTGGACAACTGCTGCTTAAAGTTGTTTGAGGTGTTCGTCAAGCCCATCGCCACCACATAACGGTGGTACAGCCAAACAATTTAAAAATACTGGCACATCATGTTCTTTTGCTGTAGGATCATTAAAAGGTTAAGTCCAATCTGTAGCCCTTCCACAAGTGAGCCAAATGCTTGGATTTGTATCATGTAAAAAGACTGCATAATTCATCGTCACAATAGAACGAGATCACAAGTTCGCAGTTTAATGTACAGAGAGCATTCAAGATCAAGTCAATTGGAAATAAACATAAACTGGTTAAGGTAAAAAAAGGATAATACATCTCGTAATTGTAAGATATCTGACTCTTTCAGTACCTACTATTTGCAAATTACCATAAATAAAAGTCATTTAACTTGCCGTTTGATCTCCTCAAGATGTCCAAAGGCATCATGTAGATACAAGTTGCAGATTTAATAAGTAATTAAAAAAGAGGATCTTATGTAGCGTTTTTTAGCTCTAAGTTACCATCAAAATAAAATATCATTCTCAATCAAATCAGTAAAATACCTTATTCCAACATAAATAAAAAATTATGGTATTATGAGCTTCCCATTCACATATCCTGGATTCCAAAAAACATATACATAAAACAAAACCAAAATCCCAATTTCAACAAAAACAATAAAAGCCACTAAAATGCTAGATATATAAAAACAAACTTCTACAATCTACAAAGAGACAGTAATCATACCTGCTTTTGATTATCCATTTCTTGTTTGTGTTCTATTTCCCTAAACCATACCCAAATCGATTGAACACACAAAATAAAAATCAATGAAGTATAAATCCAAAACAAAAACTAAGAAAACTAAGGTTTTCATTTCGTATGTAGATATAATACTGAGAATTAACCATAAGACAAAGAAAACCACAAATAATTCCTGATGGAAGAATAGCTTATAACCAAAACATCTTTATTGATTTTTGTCGTACTCTTCTTCGATATCACAGTTAAGATTCAAGAAGAAAGAAAATATTTTATAGATCGAAGAAAATGGTTGTAGATAAAAAAAAATGGTTGTAGATCAAAGGAAGTGATGCAAAGCTAGAGATCGAATCATGGTTGTAGATCTAAGAAAGTGATGCAAAGGTGGAGAAACGATTATGGTTTTTGTATCAATATTTAATATTCTCTGTGAGTTTCAAAACGGCTAGGGTTTTTGTATCAACTTCTAATCTTCTCTGTGTGTTTTCGTTTTAGGATGATACAGTTGAAAAACCAGCTAAGATTTATCGTTTACTCACTAAGGCAGAAGAGAGAGGAATAAATTTGTTTCCAAAAAAAAAACATAAAAAAAAAAATTCAACCGAAATATCTTGTTCCACTGACATATAAACCCTTCATCAAATTTATAAAGGACATAGGATATCCTTTTTTTTGTATAAATATGATTTAATGAGACACATAAAAATATTAAATGAGATACATAAATTTTAAAAGCTACGTATAAAAGGCTGCTACGTATGTATTTGTCTTAAAGCAGAAAAATTAAGTGTTCTAGATTTGTGGATTTGGTGTAGTGATTATAATAAGATAATTTTTCAAAATAAAATGATTATTGTTCTTGCCTAGAAAAGCTGATTTTGATTATTTCATTGAAAAACTGTAGCTGTAATATATGATTATGGATTTTATCCAATGACTATTTTCGGCTGAGAATTACCCTTAGGATTAACCAATAGTTGCTGATTTAATGCTGCACGATTCTTATTAGTGGGGTTGAGTTTCGTCCTTCCATTTTTCTAAGAAACACTTGGTTTATTAATTTATTTTGAGACGTGTTCGTAATATCTGTTAGTGGGTTTTATGGGACACATGCCCGTTTGTAGATAGCCATAGTAGGCGGCAATGGAAATACGTATACTTTTTTTTTTCCGCTCCCACGACGGGTTCCGTTCAAGAAAGAATAGTATCATTCAGGTAGGCATTCTTTTACGTCTTTTCAAATCCCAGTTTTTCTCTTTCTTATAAAAAGAAAAGTTTATTAGGGCTTAATTATTTTTTTTCAAAATTTTAGATCTAATCATCGTCGGCGCTACTTTACAAGCTTATTCTATTCGATTTTAAATTTTTGCAATTGACCTCTAATGGAAGCTCCGATTGAAACCCAACTTTTTTTATAAAAAATTAGATCACGTCGGGGGATCGTGACTATCGATTATGAATGATTTTAAGATAAACATATTTTTGTTTTTAAACATCAATAATGGTAAAAAGATGAAGAATAAACTACCGATTATGACACAACGGGGGTTATTTTTTGGACGTATTTTTGACTTTTAAATCAAAGAAATATGGTCTTTTTAGGGCGTCCACAATGGTAAGAGTATAAGACGGACCAAACTTATTTATGGTCTTTGGTCCGTCAAAAATCACACGCAATGGGACGAGCATAAATGGTATTTGGTCCGGTTTTTCTACTGTTCACGACCAAAAATGGTCTGAAGGACCAAACGAGTTATAGTCGAGCGGCCATGTAGGAAACCGTCTGATTCTAGGCGGACGTGTAGTGAACCGTCTGATGACAGGTGCTCTTCTAGTATAACGCTTCAAAACACGGGCGTTAACCAAATCTCCGCCTGATGAAGCGTTCACCCAAGAATACGCCTGATGAAGCGTTCGTCTAGGATCACGCCCACTTATAAGCGGTAACCAAATCATCGTCCCATTGAAACGTATTGCTAGAGATTCGTCGCACTTTAAACGGAAGGTTATGGCTCCGCCCCACTACTTTGAGGAGAAACTTACTTGATATTTCTCTTCCACCTTGAAAAGAAAAGGATGGGGCCAAAATGAGACAGAGCTCACATTCTTTGTCTCCTTTAGTCTTGCTTTGCAAGTAGGTGTTACGGCAAGTATAAGGCAGGCCTTAAGCTTGACTATTATCAGAAAGGACAAAGCTGAGGTGAGTTAAATGTAAATGACCAGAAAAATGAAGTTAAGAGCATTGCAGCCACATTTATATTTCATGAAAAGATTAGTTATGGAGAGCCTGTTAAAGATCTGAAAATAAGTTTAAAACGACTAACAAGTTTACAACAAGAACTGATAGAAAATTACTAACAAGTTTACAAATGAGTTTAAATTGACTAACAATTCAAAATACTCACGGCAAAAAGATATTAGTAATACACAAAGTGAAACATCAAACTTTCCTTCTGACGTCCAATACATACCATCCGGTGTTGCTTACATGCAAGACAGGGAAGAGATGTATAAGATCAATACATGATATTGAAGATGACTAGTAAACATAGGGCAAAATTCTATGTGGAACAAGCTTGCAGTATTCGCAATACAAAGTTATGCATCACAACCTCGAACTTATTGCCTATAGAAGGAGAAGGACAACCAGAACATAAGAGGAAGACTACATACTTCAGATCGACTCCCATAAAATGAGGATTCAGCTTTACCCCGAACCACCTATTGGATGCAGCAGTGGATGTAATAATCAAGTTAATGCTTGTTGCATTCTCTAGGAAGATGAATCAAATAATACAGTCAGAGTTATTTTCCCATGCGATAACAATTCTGGAATTCATAACACATGGGCATCAATTCAAACAAATAGGAGGCTGAAAGATAGTACCAGTCATGAATCAAATTTCCCGTTGTATGTGATTTTAGAGAGGAACCCTTAGCACGAGAGTTGCAACCAGCGACATAGAGTACCAATGTCACCTGCCACAAGGACACAAAATCAGGAAGAAAATAAAATCATTGAAGGGCACCAATTATCACAATAGGATGAATACGTGCATCTGTTTGTGAAGTAAAGAAACAAAATGCAAATTCACATTAACCATGCAAATGTACTAGTTTTAAATTAGCACAACTACTTTGTCTACACTAGTCTGAAATTTTAATCCTGTTTTGTTCAATCGCGGCGGCGAATAGAGAAGAAGAAGACCGCCTGAAAATCAATGCGGTGTGTTAATAGTCCGCTTGAGTTTAAGGTGAAACGCTAAGGAACCGTCCGTGTTTTTCCCCACACACTTTCTCTCGCACGTGTACACAATTGATCAGGCGTAATGTTAGGGAACCGTTCCATCAGGCGTTTGTCTAGTAAAGCGTCCGTCTCTGGGGCGTGCGTCTATCAACAGGCGTAATCTTCGTTACCGCCTCACATCAAGTGTTCGACCAAACGTCCGTCTCACGCAAGCGTAATCCTAGACAACCGCCCGTCTCAATAAACGTACACCCACAGGTCCGCTCAACAACAAGCGTTATCCTAGACGTTCGCCCGATCATTTTTAGTGGTGAACCCATTGTGTTTGGACCAGATCAAAGAGTAAAAATTTTAATCTTTGATCTTTGGGTTTAGTCCTATGACTGTGGACGCCCTTAGGACTCTAACACCTAGATTTGGTGAGTTTTATATAAGAAGACTTTCATAACCCAAAGAGGGGACCTTCTGCACTACTTTATAAGTCTTGGAGGAGATCAACAACACAAGGAGAAAGAACCAGAATTTCGGAGCGATTTCATCATCATAACGAATTATCTTTGTTCTTATGTATATCATGGGTGGTTCTACATCCATGAGTAGCTAAACCATACTTGACTAAGGATGAATTTTAAATTCTAAACATGTGTGATTTAGTATATGAATCTATTTTGAGTTCTTTCACATGATTATTGTTTGTCTCCACTAATATGAATGTTTATGCTGAATTGATAGATAATTTAGGTGGTCGACTAATTCTGGATATCCACTTTTTTACATACAGTGTTCTTTTCCATACATTATCTAAGGCATAACCGTATTACAAATCTACAATCATCAATCTAGAATGTATAAACGATATACAATAAATCTAATTATCCTTATTTGTGTTTTTGCATAATTAACACAACAACCATTTGATTGCGCTACATCAGATTTAAACTAGTAATGTATATTAGGATTCTTTTTTTCAAAACTTGGTATAAAAAACCAAGGTGGACAAACTTCTCATACAAAAAACCCTCTCATATTATTTTTAATAAACAAAATCCATTTTAATTAAAAATGAAACTAAAACCCCATTTCCCTTAATAATGATTAAATTTTGTTTTTAGCTATTTTCAATATACCCGAGTTTCCCTTCCTATATAATCTATAAGTTTTAAATGGAAATAAATGTTAAAATCAAATCTTAGATTTGGTGAGAGGAAATCGTCTAAATCAAGTTTGGAGAATATGATTCAGCTGGTAGCTAAGAACAGATTTTCGGTTAGTGTTTTTTGAAACAAAAGATATCTTCTCCAAATTGATGGTAGCTAAATCAATTTGAAACATATCTTCAGTTGCTGTTTAAGTGAACAACCGAGTTCGTTTTCGTTGATGTTTAAGTGAAGAACAGAAACTCTAGCTTCAGTTGTATTTCATCAGGTAAGTTTGATTTTGATTTTACTTTATTTCCATTTAAAATCCATTGATTATTTGAAGAACCGAGTTCGTTTTCGTATTTGTTTAAGTGAAGAACAGAAACTCTAGCTTCAGTTGTATTTCATCAGGTATGTTTGATTTTGATTTTGGTTTTCTTATTATGATTTTGATTGTATTTTAGTTTTCGATTTATTGATTTTGGTTGTTATTTGATTATCAAACTTTTGAAGAACCGAACTCGTTTTCGTTTCTGTTTAAGTGAAGAACATGAACTGTAACTTCAAATTGTTGGTGTTTTGAAGATTCCTACTGAAGTTTCAGTTTATTCTTTCAACTTGATCATATTCTCATTCGGTTCAAGTTGTTGTATTAATTCAATCATTCATCTCAAACTGAAATTCAACTTTCAGGTATAATTGATTTTTTTTTTGTAGAATAATTGAGTTTATGTTTATTATGAAACTCAGATCCATTTGTTTTTATGATTTCTATGCTTATGTTGTTGATGTTCTTATTCAAATCTATTGGAACCAAAATTGTTATGTTTTTGATGTTCTTATTCAAATGTTGTTGTTAGTGTTGTTGTTTATATTCACATCCAGTGAAACTGTTTTTTGTTTCATACTTTTTCCTGTAGATTATTGGAATCAGAATTTGTTATGTTGTTGATGTTAATTTTCAATTTTTGTTGTTTGTTGTTGTTTATATTCACATCTAGTGAAATTGTTTTTGGTTTCATACCTTGTCTTGTATATTATTTGAATCAAATTGTTATGTTTTTAATGTTCTTATTCAAATGTTGTTGTTGGTGTTGTTGTTTATATTCACAGCCAGTGAAACTGTTTTTTGTTTCATACTTTTTCCTGTAGATTTTGTAATCAGAATTTGTTATGTTTTTGATGTTAATATTCAATTTTTGTTGTTTGTTGTTGTTTATATTCACAGCCAGTGAAACTATTTTTTGTTTCATACTTTTTCTTGTAGATTATTGGAATCAAATTTTTTTATGTTTTTGATGTTCTTATTCAAATGTTGTTGTTGGTGTTGTTGTTTATATTCACAGGCAGTGAAACTGTTTTTTGTTTCATACTTTTCTCTATATATTATTGGAATCAGAATTTGTTATATTGTTGATTTTAATATTCACATCTAGTGAAACTTATTTTGGTTTCATACTATTTCTGTAGGTTATGTAATCTGTTCTCGCTGTTATATTTCACAAAGAGGATACATTATCTTTTCGTATTGGTCTACAAGCATCTGTTTGTGATTTGAAGGGTAGTGTATGTTAAAGTTGGTGTCAATTCTCTGTTTCTTCTTTAGAAATTTTCCACATAGTTTGTGATCAGCAAAAGGTTATCAATTATGATTTTGATCTCCAATCGGTTGCTTTATTTACTTTTTTTAATAAGCTTCCATCTCTTGAGTTACATGTAAGGCATAGAGATGAGTCCTCTAGTTGTAGTTCAGAAATTACAGGAATCATACCATTTGAGCAGCCACGAAGTTTAGGAAATATATCTTTTGAACATGCAGCACTTACAAATTTAGTTGATTATGATGTCCTTAATAAAGTTAAAGAACCGTTGAAGTATGCGCATTGGTTAGGCCTTTTCCAGGGTGTCAATCATGTCTTTAATGGAGGTGTTCAACAAAATCGCTCTGATTTGTTGAAATATCATGCAGTATCTGGGTATTCATTTAAGATGACAAGGAATGAGAAGTTGAGTATTGGTGCATGTTGTTCTAAGAAGGAAGAAGAGAAATGTGAATGGCATATATATGCTGTTTTTATTGATGGTATTTAAGGTCGTCCTTTTATTATCAAGGAGTTAAATAAGAAGCATACTTGTTGTGGTGGAGTTGTAAGCAGACCACATCTGTCGAAGAAACTAATTAGTAGTTTGATTCTTGAAGAGTTAAACAGAATCCAAAGAAGATACAAAGGATATTATGAATCAGTTTACAAGAGAGTATGGCTTTGACATTAGTCGTTATTATGCATACGCAGGGAAGAGGCATGCATTGAATATTACATGGGGAGAGAAAGAGAAATCATTTATGTACTTGAAATGGTATACCAACAAATTGACTGAAACCAATCCTGGATCTCGTGTTGTTTTGGAAGTTGAAAATGTGACTCAAAAATTTCAGAGATTGTTTATCTATTTCTGAGCATGCATTCGTGGATTCAATTACTGTCATCCTTTGTTATTCCTTGATGCAGCCCATTTGAAGAGCAAATACCTTGGTCATATCATGGCAGCAACAGGTCTAACCGGGAATGAAAATAAGTTTCTTAAACATTCTATTTTTTTCTGAGTTGATAAATAGGTCTGTTATTTAATCCTATACATATGAAACCTAACATCATGCTACAAACAGATGGAACCAAGATGAAAATCAGTGAAACCTATTTTTACATAAAAATGTAATTGAAACAGATGAAACCTTATTTTGATGAAACCAAAATTGGTTTCATCGTTTTTTATATGTTGAGACATTTTTTTTCTGTTCTGTTTTCAGAAATATATCCTTTTTCTTATGCTGTTGTTTCTTCGGATAATGATGCCAACTGGAAATGGTTTTTAGAGAATTTGAAGCAAGTCCTTTCTCCTCTGCGCAAAAAGCTTACTTTTGTGAGTGATCGAGGTAGTGGTTTGGTGAATCAAATCCCTGATGTATTCCCTGATGCTGTTTATAGTTGGTGTTATTGGCATATGAAGAACAATCTCAATACATACTTGGTGTAGTCCAGTAAGGTTTATAACAATTATATGCTTGGGTTGTTTGAAAAATGTGCGTATGCTAATACACATATAAAATTTTCAGAGAACTGAGAGAATTTGTTGCAGGTCAAAAATCAGAATTTACAAGATTATCTTAGTAGAGCTCTGGTTGATAAATGGGTAAGTGTTTATTTCCCGGGTCGTCGTTATGGTAGGTTCTGTTCGAATATTGCTGAGAGTTTCAGTAGTTGGATCGTTGAAGAGAGAGAGAAGCCTATAACCATCATGGTTGATGAGATCAGAGTGAAGCTTATGAATCAAATGTGTGTACGTCGCGAACAATGTGCAACATTATTGAAGTGGCGAGAAACTTTATGTCCAGAATTTGAAATTGATTTGTACAACAAAAAGATGCACGATCGTGAATACAGTGTCACCAAGTCGTCGCAATATGTGTTTGAAGTTCATTCGACATTAACACAAAAGGTTGATTTGGAAAGAAGAACATGTTCTTCAACCGCTGGCGCATCAACGGTTTTCCTTGTGCCCACGCTATCCGATGTATCATGCTAAATGAAGAAGACCCGTATAAGTATGTTGAATTCTATTTTACAGTAAATTTCTACCGTGAATCCTATGCAAGACCAATTAATCCTATTCCCACAGTTGAAAAGCCTTCGATTGTGTCTCCAAAATCTCTTGTTCTTGGTCCTGATGCTCTACCACTACCAGGTCGTCCTAGGAAGAAGAAGAGAATTCCTAATACAGGTTCAGTTCATAATAAGAAGATGAGAACTTGTGGTAGCTGCCATGTTTTAAGTTCCCATAACCAAAGGACATGCCCTGCGCGACAGATGTGAATTCATTTTGACAACAATTCATCGAAATTTCTTTTTCATTTTTTGTTTAGACTACTATATGTTTTAATTTACATATTTTTATTATTCTTTTTTTCTATAATTTTTACAGTTAAAATTTCAATTTGCTCCAGGTCTTTCATGTTTTTTTTAATTTTTAGATTAAGTTTGTCAGAGTTGCAGGCTTTTATAATTTGTTGGAACCAAAATAGGTTTCATAGTTTGTCACATTCTTCAGGGTTTTTTTTATCTCTAAGTTGATGGAACTCTTTTTGGTTTCATTGTTTGTTTCATCTGGAATAAAATGAAACGAAAACAAATGATTGAACTCTTTCTGGTTCCATCATGTTTTTTCATCTGGAACAATATGAACCCAAAAAATGTGATGGAACCCTTTTTGGTTTCATCATTTTTTTTCATCTGGAATAAGATAAAACAAAAACAAGTGATGGAACTTTTTCTAGTTCCATTATGTTTTTTCATCTGGAACAAGATAAAAACCAAAAATAATGATGGAACCTTTTCTGGTTTCATCATGTTTTTTCATCTGGAATAAGATGAAACAAAAAATATTGATTAAGATAAACATATCATCATGTAATAAGATGAAACAAATCATTGAATAAGATGTTCATCCTTGATTAAGAGAAAAATATCACAACATATTTTATAACTTAAGAGTAGTGATTGATGAAAAGACTGTTCTTAGCTACCCTCTGTTTACAAATCATTGAATAAGATATTTTACGGACAACCATTGTATATTACCACAAACTAATTGATTAACATTGTTCTTAGTTTCAACCTTTTTTTTCACAAACTATGTTTTTTACCAATTATGAACTGCATCTTCTCTTCCATGAACAGACAACCACCATTAACGCACCATCACTCTTCTCCACCATTAACGAGACACACCTGAAAAGAAACCAAACAATTGTATAACTGAACCTTCATGTTACTCCTCTTCCTGGATGTTGCAAGTAGTCCTCCTCCACCCTAATGTTTGCCCGTCTTTTCTCCATTATAACTTTAAGTTGTAACTTTGGACTCATAGTCTGCAACTTTGTCAAGGAGTATCTTGCATGCCAATTTTGTCCTCATATTTTGCACCTTTTGTTTTATGTGCTCTTCGGATGAAAAATTTCCTTTCAAAAGGCTCTTCATGTAATAACAAACATGAAGTCCGCAGTCATTCCTGAAATTAACGAAACAAGATCTTTAAATTAAAAACAAAACAAAAAAGGATTGAAATGAAGATATCACAAGTTCTTTTAAAAGTACTTACACATCTTGTTGACAACACAAAGGGGTGTTCAAAACAAATTCTTTTGTTTGACTTGCCGGTTCTAGGCAGAGCTTTGCAACATGTTGTTTGAATGCTGACACCATTCTTTCTTTCATGCTTTCAGGACTTTTGTTGCATTCATCTTCAGTGGAAACCATGGAGTTGTAGTGAGAGAATTCTCCAGTTTCATTATCAAAGACTAACAATGTCCAGTGATACGACTTTTCACTGATTTGTGTTAGCAGTGGAACAAATACAAATTTTGGAGTGTAATCCATTTTGTCAATGAAAGCTTCAATTGCAGTGTGACAACTTTGCCCGATTGAGTGCAATGTCTGAAATTCAGTAAAAAATCAAAAATCAAATTCTAGTTTTGTTTCAGAAAGACACTTGTATAAGACAATTTAGATGAAACTAACATCGACATATGTGCTGAGAAAAACTGCCCTTTTGTACTTAGGAGTACCATCTGGTTTCATGATATTCTTTAATATTTTTTTTTTACAATTTGAGCATGTAGAACTCAATCATATCTCCTGCAATGTCACCCTTTCTTACCAAAGTGTTCATATTCCTTCCTGTAATGTACAACCCCAGATCTTTTTTCTCCCAAGCCATATCACTGTTGTTAAATTGTTCAAAAACAAACTAAAGATTAAAGAAGAAGAAAAGAAACTGAAACACTTAAATTATGAAACCAAAAAACTTAATAGTATGAATGCCACTTACCTTTCATTGTGCATTTTAAAATATTTGCACACAATCGGTTTTTCATTTGAATCCAGCACTTGCATAATTTTTAAGTTGTCCATTGCTTGTAACTTGAGTTCCCTTTTTTCTTTTTGTTTTTTCTACAACTTTGTAGTTTACTTTCTGCTCACACAACGAGTCTTGTTTCTTTTCTTCTTCTTAGCTTCTCCAGGTGTATAATCCTGCATCTTAACAGGTGTTTGCATGCTCCTTTTGTTTTTTCTCATCCTTGAGATTATGTTACTCATTTTTTGTTCGGGACTGACGTCTTCACTATCTTCTTTGTCACTGTCTGTTTGCGTCAATCCCAACTCGAAATGAGGCATATCATCTTCTAAAGCAATTACATCATTTTCCATGTTTATAACAGAGTAGTAGCACATGCCTTTAATTTCTGGCTTTGATGTAGAAATCTTGTTTGCATATTCATCTTCCATTTGCTGAAGAATAGTTTCATCAATTGAACCCTGGCTTTGAGTTGACACTTCAATCTGTTTCTATGGCTTTGATGAAGAACTTTTCTTCGCTTCCAATGCTACCCTCTCAGCTACTCTGATATCTTCTATTGTGTCTGGAGTCAATTCAGAAACTTCTTCTATTGCACTCCTCAAGTTAGTCTTCGACAAAGAAGATTCAATTTGTTCAGCCACCTTTATATCTTCAGCTGTGTTTGGAGTTATCTCCAAATCTTCTTCTATTATATTATCTTTGGCTTGCTTCCCTTTGATTTTATATTCTACTTTCTCAGCCACCTCCAAATCTTCAATTGTGTTCGGAGTTAACTCCGAAATCTCTTCAATCAGTTGTTGATCTTTGCCTTCAGATGATGCAACCTTTTCTGGTTTCATCAGCTCTTGCTCCTGAACTTCTCCTTCATTTGATGAAACCTTTTCTGGTTCCAACACCTGTTGCTCCTGAACTTCTCCTTCAGTTGATGAAAACTTTTCTGGTTCCAACAAAGAATCCTCCAAATCTTCAGTTAATCCTTGAATCTAAACTTCATGAAATGAAACCTTTTCAGGTTCCACTGCATCATGTTGAATCTAAACTTCTTCATGATCTGAAACCTTTTCAGGTTCCACTGCATCATTTTAAAATTTGAACTTCTTCATGAGCTGAAACCTTTTCAGGTTCCACTACATCATGTTTCTCCTGAACTTCTTCATGAGCTGAAACCTTTTCAGGTTCAAACAAAGAATCCTCCAAATCTTCAGTTAATCCTTGAATCTGTACTTCATGAGCTGAAACCAATGTAGTCCACACCGGCCGGTACGGCCGATATACCGCCGGTTTTACCGGTTTCGGAGTGCAAGCGAGACGAAATCCGGTATACTAGTGAAAGGTATTTGACCGAAAAAATCGACCGGTATGGACCGTACCAGTTTGACCTTGATTAGAAAAAAATAATAATTTATCCTTGTTTTAGGGTTTTCAATTGTTACTCATATTTTTTTTAGGGTAATTTAGAATATTATATGCATATGATAATATCTATAGTTAATCTAATGATGTTGACTAGAATTGTAATATCCTTTTTTAATTAGCATTTTAGACGATGAACTTTGAAGTTGTTCCTATTTCTCTTATGTTTCCCGTTTGAACTTTGTATGGAATCTATGGATCTATATATTTTGGATGAGTACTAGTTTTTCTTTCTAAACTTTGTGAAAAAACGTTTTTTATAACGTGTTAAAATATATTTATAATTATAAAATGTGAACTAGTATTTTTTTCATAAAATTATAGGTATAAAATATATGGACCGATATTTCGCCGATATTTAGAACCGAAATTTCCCCGGTATACCGGCGTACCAGTGTATCGCTCTCGATCGGTACGAACCAAAATCCGGTATGGACTACATTGGCTAAAACCTTTTCAGGTTCCACTGCATCATGTTCAATCGAAACTTCTTCATGAGCTGAAACCTTTTCAGGTTCCACTGCATCATGTTGAATCTGAACTTCTTCATGAGCTGAAACGTTTTTATGTTCCACCACATCATGTTGCTCCTGAACTTCTTCATGAGTGAAACCTTTTCAGGTTCTACTGCATCATGTTGTTCTGTTTCTTCAGGCATATTCATTACCTGCAAGATTTATTGATTTCAAAAAAATTAGATTCAATGACAACAAACAAATCAAATTAAATCAAATCAAATCAAAGTAAAGTAAATTATCACCTCATCATTGTCAGACTTTTGTTCACTATCTTCTTCAACCTCAACATTACCAGCATCTTGTTCTATCATTCATCCACAATACTTGTAGCTTTGGTTATCAATTCCTACGATTTTTAACATATGTTAGATACTACCATTAACCCAACACACACAAATAAACAATATCATATTTAACTCATCTAAGATTTAACATATCATCTCCACATCTTAAACTGTTTCTGTTTCATCTCTCTTACGTTTCTGTCTCACGTAAGTCTTCCTCACTGGTTGTAACTTATCTTCAACATCATATTTTCCAAGAATTGATTGATCTTCTTCTGAAAGCCCATTGTTACCAACGCTTGTAAGTTTTTCAATCAAAATTCTCGCCCACTTATATTTTTCCTTGTAAGTGGTATCTTCATTTCTTGTTCCAATACTCTTTTCATTTCTATCACCAACACTCTCTTCATTTCTTTCACCAACAATCTCTTCATTTCTTTCACCAACAATCTCTTCACTTGCATTATCCTCTTCATTTCCATCACCATCTATGTAATCTTCAACTTGAATTTCCTCTTCCTCTATACGCTGGACCAAGCGTATTTCTTGTTCATTATATGGAAGCAAGAAGGATCCCTGATGGTAACCCACATTCATCTGCGGAACACAAGAAAAGTTATGATTAATAAGTTGGAATTAAATAAACTATGAAACCTTTTTTTGGTTCCATCATTTGCTTTTCATCTGGAATAAGTTGCAACCAAATAAATGATTGAAATTTTTAATTCTCAGACATTAAAAATTATAAACAAACAAGAATTGTTGTTGCTTTTACCTTTGAGAAACTTTCTGGTTTGTTGCTAAGATCATCAAAATTATTCACCACTTCCTTCCTTATTTCTAGGTTCCATCTAGCGAACTTTGCGTACATTCCGTTCCCATCTTGTCTCAATGTTATGTTTGTCATCTCGGCAAACCAATACTGAAAAAAACAATACATAACACAACATTTAAATTAGTAATCAAACTCGTGAAAAATAAAAAATAAACAATTTATGAATCAAAAGAAACAAAATTAACTTACCAATGGGTAAATGACGCAACCCGATACATCATCAACTTCTTTAGCTTTAATTATAGACTCAATTAGATACTCATGAAAAACATCAGGCCAACACAATTTATTCATCTCAAATACTTGGTACAAGTATTTTGAAGTCAGATTCTGCCCACCTTTGTTTGGGACAAATATCGAAACCAAGAGATAGAGTATGAATATCTTGATGAATTCTTCAGCTTTGGTTTCATCTGCTGCAGTTTCCATCATAGCTATGAGAATATCTGTTTTCCTCATCTTCTTATCTCCTTTAAAATACTCGACCGCAAACATGTTCACCTTTTTCTTCAGCTCAGCATCTTTGGGTATATCTACATTCTTCATCATTTATAGACCAAAAATGACAGCGAACTGTTCAGGTGTTGTCTGTAGTATCATATTCCTTGCTCTCATCAACTTGAAACAATCTGGTTTCTCACCCTTGACACTTCTATAAAATGACCCTAAGATCATCTGAATTGCTCTGGTCTTTTTCTTCAATTTTTCTTCTTGCAGCGTACCATCGAAGAACGGTTTGAAGAAACGCCAAAATGGACAAGCAACCAGTGCCTTCATGTGTTTTTCTTTACTATGTATCAAAGCTTTTATCTTAGGTGCCTCTACACACAAATGATGCAACGAGCACCTATATGGTTCTGTCTGTCTTTTTTTTTTCATGTTACAGAATAAGTAAACCATAAGCACAAACAGAACTTGTCCCAACCATACAGGAAGATGATGAAACCAAATTTGGCTCCATAAAAACAGGCATTAAGTAAAAAACACCAACACAGTTGGTCACAACCATACATACACAGAATATGATGAAACCAATTTTGGTTCCATCAAAACAGGCATTAAGTAAAAAACACCAACACAGTTGGTCACAACCATACATACACAGAATATGATGAAACCAATTTTGGTTCCATCAAAATAGACATTAAGTAAAAAACACCAACACAGTTGGTCACAACCATACACAGAATATGATGAAACCAATTTTGGTTCCATCAAAATAGACATTAAGTAAAAAACACCAACACTGTTGGTCACAACCATACACAGAATATGATGAAACCAATTTTGGTTCCATCAAAATAGACATTAAGTAAAAAAACACTAACACTGTTGGTCACAACCATACATAGAAATTGTAAAACCTTTTTTGGTTCCATCCAAATAGACATTAAGTAAATAAATTAGGTCAAAACAGATGAAACCTAAAACCATGCTATAAACAGATGAAACCTAGATGAAAACCTGTGAAACCTAGTTACAGAAAAATGTAATAGACATTAAGTAAATAAATTAGGTCAAAACAAATGAAACCTAAAATCATGCTACAAACAAATGAAACCAAGATGAAAATCAGTGAAACATAATTACAGAAAAATGTAATTAAAACCTAACTATGAAACCGGTGATTTGGAAACAGATGAAACCATAATAACCAAATTCATTGATGAAACCAAAATCGCGAAACTAAAAATCATTGATGCATTTTGATTTTCAACCATAAACAATCACAGAATATGATGAAACCATAAACTTCGATTTACCTTTTGGAGATTCTTGTTTCTTAACTGTTTTATTAATTTTTTTGTTCATCTTTTTATCTTTCTTTTTATCTTGTTTCTTCACCATTTTTAATGATCTTCAGTGGTTTTGGTTAGGTTTAAACTGTTAGAGAATAGAATAGAAATTTCAGGGAGATGATGATGAGTCAAAAGTAGAAGACTCAATTCTACTGATGATGATGAACAACCATTTGAGAATCAGAAATTCAGGATGATGATGACTCAAATCTACTGATGATGATGATTTTTGTTTCAGGGAGATTTATGTGATGATTTTTGATATGGATGAGGATGAAGATGATGTTGTTTCAGGAGTTTTTTGTGATGACTTTGAAAATTCTGAACGGTTTGATTTTGGAAGTTGTTGAAGAGAGAAGTTAAAAAGGGAAATAATGAGGTCGAATTCAATTTAGTGAGTATTTAATGAAGGTGATCGGTTTATAAGTGAGGGTAATATGGACAGTATAGTTGTAATGGGATTTTTGTATCAAATTTGTTTTGTTGGGTTTTATGTAGTTGGATAGTGACACCTTTGGGCTTTTCAATATACCCGAGTTTCCCTTCCTATATAATCTATAAGTTTTAAATGGAAATAAATGTTAAAATCAAATCTTAGTTTTGGTGAGAGGAAATCGGCTAAATCAAGTTTGGAGAATCTGATTCAGCTGATAGCTAAGAACAGAGTTTTGGCTAGGTTTTTTTGAAACAAAAGATATCTTTTCCAAATTGATGGTAGCTAAATCAATTTAAAACATATCTTCAGTTGCTGTTTAAGTGAACAACCGAGTTCGTTTTCGTTGTTGTTTAAGTGAAGAACAGAAACTCTAGCTTCAGTTGTATTTCATCAGGTAAGTTTGATTTTGATTTTACTTTATTTCCATTTAAAATCCATTGATTATTTGAAGAATTGATTTTGTTTTCGTATTTGTTTAAGTGAAGAACAGAAACTATAGCTTCAGTTGTATTTCATCAGGTAAGTTTGATTTTGATTTTGATTGTATTTTAATTTTCGATTTATTGATTTTGGTTGTTATTTTTTATCAAACTTTTGAAGAACCGAACTCGTTTTCGCTTCTGTTTAAGTGAAGAACAAGAACTGTAACTTCAAATTGTTGGTGTTTTGAAGATTCCTACTGAAGTTTCAGTTTATTCTTTCAACTTGATCATATTCTCATTCGGTTCAAGTTGTTGTATTAGTTCAATCATTCATCTCAAACTGATATTCAACTTTCAGGTATAATTGATTTTTTTTTTTGTTGAATAATTGAGTTTATGTTTATTATGCAACTCAGATCCATTTGTTTTTATGATTTCTATGCTTATGTTGTTGATGTTCTTATTCAAATCTATTGGAACCAAAATTGTTATGTTTTTGATGTTCTTATTCAAATGTTGTTGTTGGTGTTGTTGTTTATATTCACAGCCAGTGAAACTGTTTTTTGTTTCATACTTTTTCCTGTAGATTATTGGAATCAGAATTTGTTATGTTGTTGATGTTAATTTTCAATTTTTGTTGTTTGTTGTTGTTTATATTCACATCTAGTGAAATTGTTTTTGGTTTCATACCTTGTCTTATATATTATTTGAATCAAATTGTTATGTTTTTGATGTTCTTATTCAACTGTTGTTGGTGTTGTTGTTTATATTCACAGCCAGTGAAACTGTTTTTTGTTTCATACTTTTTCCTGTAGATTATTGTAATCAGAATTTGCTATGTTTTTGATGTTAATATTCAATTTTTGTTGTTTGTTACAGAAAAATGTAATAGACATTAAGTAAATAAATTAGGTCAAAACAGATGAACCTAAAATCATGCTACAAACAGATGAAACCAAGATGAAAATCAGTGAAACCTAGTTACAGAAAAATGTAACTGAAACCTAACTATGAAACCGGTGATTTCGAAACAGATGAAACCTTATTAACCAAATTCATTGATGAAATAAAAATCGTGAAACTAAAAATCATTGATGCATTTTGATTTTCAACCATAAACAATCACAGAATATAATGAAACCATAAACTTCGATTTACTTTTTGGAGATTATTGTTTCTTAACTGTTTTATTAAGTTTTTTGTTCATCTTTTTATCTTTCTTTTTGTCTTGTTTCTTCACCATTTTTAATGATCTTCAGTGATTTTGGTTAGGTTTAAACTGTTAGAGAATGGAATAGAAACTTCAGGGAGATGATGATTAGTTAAAAGTAGAAGACTCAATTCTACTGATGATGATGAACAACCATTTGAGAATCGGAAATTCAGGATGATTATGACTCAATTCTACTGATGATGATGATTTATGTGATGATTTTTGTTTCAGGGAGATTTATGTGATGATTTTTGATATGGATGATGATGACAATGATGTTGTTTCAGGAGTTTTTTATGATGATTTTGAAAATTCTGAACGGTTTGATTTTGGAAGTTGTTGAAGAGAGAAGTTAAAGAGGGAAATAATGAGGTCGAATTCAATTTAGTGAGCAGTTAATGAAGGTGATCGGTTTATAAGTGAGGGTAATATGGACAGTTGAGTTGTAATGGTTTTTTTGTATCAAATTTGTTTTGTTGGGTTTTATGTAGTTGGATAGTGACACCTTTGGGCTTATAACCCACGGCCTGTTTTTTCTTTTTGTTAGTTATAAATTCCTTAAAAGGAGTCAAAACCGGTACAAGAGAAATAGAGTCATACAATAGAACCTTGTTTTTGGACATATCCAAAATTTATTGGGTATATTGAGTAATGCCAAAATAGGGTCACTTGGTAGTAAAACCAAAAAACCCTTATTCTTGTATTTTTATTAATGGTATATAATGTTGTATGCCTAATAAAATTCATGTCTGCCCAAAAACAGCCTTTATCTAATATGGAGTTGGATAAACCATCTATCATAAGAGCAAGGGCCTATGGTTAGAGGATACTCATTCGAAGCGAATGAGTTAGACCAAATTTAGGAAAATTAGTGCCACTTGGGTAGGGAAGGACCCCCTTTCACCTAAAGTCTTTCAAACACTCTTTCATATGAACGAGTGCTCGACAGTCTAGCCTAGATAGGTAAAATTCATTTGACCATGTCTAACGTGGGAATTTTTCCCGTCTAGGTATTTTTTTTTAATATTAAATTCCTAAAACGCGGGTCCCACTTAGATTTTTATAACTAAAATAACTAAATATATTACCATGACGGGTAATCTTTCCCCGTCCAAGTGAAATTTTATATTAGACTGGAAAACTTCACCCGTCCAACCTCTCTACTTCACTACCCCATAGCGTAAAAATCATTCATTTGCCTAGTCACTCATTCATTTTAAAAGGGATAGGGTGTTTGAACACTCTATCCCATAGCCCTTGCTCTAAAGTTTAAGTTTAATACAAAGAGAGGGATTGATATCTCAATTAAGATTACAATCATAGAAAACTTCATGTTTATCTAAGGCATAAGCTACCCCATTGCCAGATCTATGAACAAAAGAAAAACACCATAAAATTTGGATAAGAGTTTGCTTTCTTCTTTGTCTCCTCAAAAATAGCCTTGTTTTGCCAGGTAATAGAAGTATCTTTTCCACTAAGTTCGACTGTTTTTTTTTAATCAGCTTTGACTTTTAACTCATAGTTTACCTAATGTTCGACTGTTTTTTTTTTTTTTTTTTTGACAGAGCACAACACAACAATGAACAACAAAAAAACGCTTTTACAAAACTCACAGAAATACCAAACTAAGCTTAATGTACATAGATTTAACAATGAATTCTCCAGAATTGGTTAATAATCATCCAACTTTATCTTATTTGAGATTTTACCTAATTAAAGAAACAAATTCCTTTTTGTTGCAATATATTTTGTACGTATTTGTAACTATTAGAAGATCCAAAGACTCACAACTCACAAGAGGTAAATTATGTTACTAAAGTGTTATGAGGGTTGCATAGCCATTAACTGATATAATCATTATCATCAACAGGGGCCATGACCAAGTCATCAGCACGTTCTCATTCTTGAACATTGTGCAACAACAAACGGTAATCTGCATAGCCCCACTTGGAAGTGGGTTGATTGCTTTTACCGTTCTCTGTTGAAGTTGTAGAAGGAGTTTTTCCCCGAATTCAGCATTGTAAAACACCGATCGATGTAAACTCAGCTCTAACATCCTTTGAGCATCTTCAGTGTGGTACTGTGGATGAACCTCATACAACATATGAATAAACTTTTACCTTGTTATACACACTTGTTGAATCCTATTAACCAGCTCACAGTTGGAATAACTGTATGAGATTCATTTCGTCCGTACAGTTCGCCTTTTCTCATGTTTACAGAGAAGGAAATGGTTGTGTTGATACTCTATCTAAGTTTGGAGCCGATTTTAAATACTTGAACGTTCGATTCTTTTTTTAGAATATCATATTTTTCTTAATTTATAATAATTTAGAATTAAGATATATACCATTTTGGCCTGGACTATCACGATGGACCGAGAGGAGATGGGAAGGAATAATCGAGTACAGTGGGAAGAAAGCCTTTTGGAGCGAGTTCCTCCAATCTAAGGCCGGAATCTCTAACCAGGTCCCCGCATTGAAGCAAAACTGAACGACATGAATCCTACTTTCGCGACTACCCATTCCATCAATCAGATCTATCGAGTCGATCTGATTCGTTCTTCTCATAAGACGAGAGAGAACCGGATATTGTACAAAAAACGTCAATCCTTTTCAATAAAAGGTACACTTTTTTATGGAAATAAAACAATACTCAAACTAAATGAAGGAGCAAAACCGACTCTCTTAATAGATGACCGTCTTCGGGATGACATGGCATCCAATTGTTAGACCGGTACTTTTCTATAATTGGATAAACAACGAATGGTTGTGGAAGAGAAGGTTCACCAACACGGATGTAAGTATACCATAAATACTATGAAAACATTGGAAAATTTAATTAGTTAGTAAATGTAACATTTATAATTTTATAAGAAAATTATAGATTAATTAGCTATTTACCTCCGAGATTTTCCAAAACAATTCAAACTTGGTCTGGTGCCAGCACAATTCTCGAGACTTATGTAGATCGAAGATAACAGTGCAGACCTCCAGTCATACCCAGGAGCTAACTCTAAATTCTCAAGCGCTTCGAGAAAACCAACAGGTGTCACTGAGCTAGCACTTGGAAAAAGACATTGTCCTAGCACGTATAACACAAACACTCTTTCGATCTCAACAAAGTGCTCAGCTTTCTTTTCTTCAGGATCCTCGTCCATTTTCTCTCTATAGAGTTTTAAAAAAGCTTTCAACTCAGATACTTTGATTCCACCAGCTTTAAGAACTCTGTGCTCATCATTTCCTTCCTCATCAGAAGAATAAAATACAAGGTGTTATTTTCATTTATTTTGTGTTTTCCACTTTTGTTGGTCATATGGAACCATATCTCCCTCGCAAAGTATTCCCGTTAACATATAAATATCTAACGGCGTAACTCCTACAAACAACATTTTGTAATTAATTTTCGGCTATAAATCCTAAAGTTTGCATCAACATAATGTTTGCATATATAAAACCAAAAATAAAAATGCAAAAAATTAATTAGAGAACAAGCAAACTTACCGCATTAATAATCCTTAAAATATAACGTATTTATAGTCTTCCGCCAACGTTCTAATAATACTTGAACAACGGCTGCCCTATGGTGCTTAGAGGATAACAAATATAAACGATACCACGGATATATATAGACTCTTTCTTTAACTGCACCAGGGAGCCACTCATACACGAGACTAAATTTAGTTAACCCACCTCTTAGCTTGGTATACCGAGTTCTCTCTTGATAGCTTGATATATGACCATCCATTACACCAGCGCCCGTAAGCTGTCTAACTTGTTGGAACCCCTCATCTCTCTGTGATCCCAGTTCATTCCACTCTTTGGGCCTGCCTTTACTTGTCCTTTTCTGTTTTTTTATCTTTTAATAAACTCATTGTGGCAGTTTTACAGTAAAAATTTTAAATTAAAATTTACTGAAGAGGATTTTGGTAGAATTGGATGTGAAAATGTGAATAAGAGGTTATCTATTTATAAGAGGTAGGGAATTGGTCATGGACAATAGGAACTATATCGCCCGATATAGTTTCCATCATTTAGAGTTGGTCTAATAAACTTTGGACAATCCTAATCTTAGGATCCGTTTTCGAGGTGAGTTAGACTTATAGACTTTAATAGTTTTAACGAAGTATTTTAATAGTTTTAAAGAAGTCACCGCGAGTACGTACCTTCCTTTTTTTTTCTTTTCTTTTTATATAAAAGAAAAAAAGGAAGAAACCTAATTGCATGATAACGCTAGTACACACCTCAGACTATATTATCGTGGTATTCATATGTTATACTATTTCTATTTCTGGAAAAGTGTTACTATCATTTTTTTATTTTAGCCTAAAAATAGATCAAATTGAAAAGTAATAATAACTCTTTTTTAAAAACAAATGGAATATTTAATTAATGATAGCGAATAATATTCAATAACTAAAAGTGTTGGCCCATTATAGATTCAGTTAACCATAAAGTTAACGACTTAGCTGAAATCAGCGTTTAATAATTAGGATCGCCTTATCTTGATTGATCAGTAGTGTTAATTTTTCTTCTTTTTGCTTTTTCCTTCGGTGTCTCAAAGTTAATTAAAGAGTTCAAAAAAAAATACTTATTATTCTTTATTGATCTCCATAAGTTAAGCCATTTCTTGTGGGAGATTCAAAAGAAAAATAAACTTCTGGTTTTTATATCAAACCCTTTTTTCTTTTGCCTTGTTATTATGAGGCTGCTTGTATTTGGCTTCTTCATTGTCTTATCATCACCATCAATCAAAGCAAATAATTCAGTTTATTACAGTAATAAACCCATAAATACTACGATCATTTAACTCCCGATTTATATGTTTAACTCCTCATTTATATATATGTATCCTTTGGAATTAGAGTATTTCTTATTTATTGCTCATGCCTTTATCAACTATAACCTTGAAAAAAACTTCATTTATTAGGTATGACCTAATTTATAACCCAAAATTACTTAATTGAATTATGGGGATTTCTTAACTAGTTAGTTGAATCGACTCAAAATGGAACCACTCCAAAACTTTTAAAAAATTGAGTCGATCCAACCTTTCCACCTACTGATACTCCGTGCCAAGAATCCCATATACCTTCTGTGTCCACCAATAAATATTTAACCCATGTCCTATCTATAAATAATTTGTCTTTAACATAACGAATTTTATATTCTTTCCATAATTTGTTTCTGAAATACGGAAATAGAAAACTCAAAGAAAAAAGGTGGTTTAAAGTATGTTTTCTGAGTTTTGATTATAAATTTATTTCTATAGAATTATGGGCCTATTTATAAAAAAAATTTGGTCTAAAATATGTTTTAAATTTAATTTCATAAAAAATCTTTTCTTACCTCCCAATATATTGTATCTATAGAATATATTTTTTATAAAATTATTTCCTTTCCCTATTATGTAAGACAATCTGAAAGAATTTATAAACAAATATCTTTGAGAATTGCTTTTGTTTTAACTTAACCATTTTATGATTCTTAATTATTTTCTTTGTTGTTAGCTTGACTCACTTATTTTCCATTGCTTTTGTTTCTCTGCAACTTGATTTTGATCTATCTTATTTAATTTTGGGAGAGGATGCGTCTAAGTAAATTTAAAATCAATCTGGTAATAAGTTTTTTTGAAATGTTAATTTCGTAAGAAGTGTCTAATAATTTATCTCTTTTGATGTTTTATCAATTAAAAATAACAAGTATATTCAACCGCGTCGGAATCTTGAACATTACCCAAAAGTTGGAGGGGTTTGCTTGTTCTATGATTCTATCAAGTGCTTGATTATAAATCACCGCCAATATTATGATTTGAAAATTTGATGATTGCATTGGAAAGAACTGGAAGATACAGTTATAAAAATATTTTTGAAAAATGAATGGGTGAGAACAAAAGGTTACGATTCAATTCATAAAGTATACTGTTTTTTATTTTTTTTCTTCCTCTTTTTAAGTAATTTGATAACATGCTTAAAATTTAGTTTCTGACTAATATTTTTTATATTCATAGTTATCTCCCCGTCTTGTTTGGTTGGAAGAATAGAATACTAGGAATTTAATTATAAGGTAATCCAATTTTTGGAATTAAATACATAATTAAGGTAATTCAATTACTTTGTTTTATCTTAGAACCCAATTTTATTGTAATATTGGATTAGTACAATGAAAATCTATTATTTTAGAGGGAATTGGATTCCTAAGAATCAAAAAATTTATTCACACAAAGTTGACTTATCTTGTTTGGTTCTCATAATTAGGCATCAGACAGGAAAGGTATTATGGAGTTAGTTAGGGTAAACTAAAAGATGAACAAATGTCGGAATGTTATTTATGAGCGCAAAGGGTACATGGAATTTGAGGTACTGAGGGGATCTGAAGCCCTAAATTCAAAACTATTTAGGTATTGTTTCTTTTCTTTTTTCAAAAAGCACTTTAAAAATATATATAATAATATATTTTTATCATAGTGTTTGGTAAAGTGTTCTTAATACAAATATTTTCAAAATTCTCCAACTTGTAAAAGTTAGGGACAAATAGCTTTTTAAAGCTCCAAAAATAAAAGTTATGGTCTTATCCTAATTCTCATATCTGGTTTTCTTTTTTTATCCTTATTTTAATTTGGTAATGACAAAAATTACAATCAAATCTACATACCATCAATTTTTTATTCTCTAAGGATTGTTATTTTTTATCTTTAAACTATATATTATATACCATTTTAAAGAAAATATTTTAATTTATCAATAATAATAATAAAAATAAGTAAATATTAAATAATTATTTTTCTTTAGTTTGATTCGTATTTTAAACCCGAAAAAAGCTCAGGAACCTTTCTTTTTCCTAAACCCGAAATCAACTTTTAACCAAACTTTTCAACTTTAGTATTTTACCCATAGTTTCTTTGTTATACATCAGAAGTAAGTGAACCTTGGCTTGTTGAATTCGTAGTTTAATTATCTACGAGATGAGAAGATTATCAAGGTCAATGGTAATTCTCAATAAAGTATTTAGAATCAATTCTCCTCGTTTGTATACACAAATGTATATTTACCGCCATAGGTATTGATTTAAAGAGTGAGTACTTTGTTTCGCTCGCTAGATAGGTAGAATAAACAAGAGTTCCAAAGAATCAAGTCTTCATTACAAAATTTTAATCTTCATATATGTATTCGTTTAATCTTCAATCTTCAGTCTTCAAGGATAGCTTTGATTATGTAGTCTACTACCTAAATCTAATCTAGTCTCATACTGACTTTAGTGGATTATATCAAGAATACTTTTTGGCATCTAAATTTGAAATCTGACTTAACATTCCAACGCACGGTGAGTTCAACCGAGAAATTCCTAACATTATTGACTGATCTACCTAGTTCATGGGCGATGAGTATTAATTGATAAAGGTCAAGTTTTTGGTCAAAATCTACTCATCGGTGTCAAATGAGTTATGACTAATAAGTACAAATGCCTATCAATAAAAGAAGCCTTTTATTTTTTAAATATACTATTTTTTTGAGTGATCATCTAATTCATAACTTGACTTCTAAAGTCATTCAGGATGCAGCAGGATGCAGGAATCCTGGGCAAATGATTTAAAGTTGTTTTTTTAATCAAAATATCAACTCAGAATACTTTACCCCAGTTTTAAACGGCGGACATATGTGTGCAATGGTGAATATTCGGATATCAATTAACATTATAGCCAATACAAAAACTCATCATAATATAATCTACTACAAACGCCATTAATCCTTATATTAAACTAATCCAAAGATCATCATCCAAAATAGCAATAAATAATTTTGTAGAGAAAACATAAATAGTAGAGTCTTGGAAAGAAAAGAAAGAAACGACAAAACATATTTGATACATTGATTTGTAGAGAATATGACATTTCCCTTCTTATTTGGCTTTGGAACTTGAAATGTCTGGCTCAAATTTTGGTTGAACCAACTAACACCATTGACTGTTTGGCTCGATGTTTGTTGCTCAGCTCCTCTTCTACTCCTCGATCTTTTACCACCTCTTGCACCCCTTGAGCCTCTAGATGCATGTGCCGAAGATGTTGGTGGTGCAGTTTGAGATGTTGATACCGAGATTGAAGAAGTAGCAACAGATAATGCAGACCCTCTACCTTCTTTAGAACCTCTGCTTCCCCAATTCTGCTAGAACTGAGCTCAGTTGGATATGGGTATGAAGTTGCTTGGGTTCCTCCACATGGTTCTTAGCATTTTTTCTTT
>JAJJMC010001010.1:4368953-4379410 GCA_023531435.1 Papaver californicum
AGTAGGGACAAAAGTTTTATTTTCCCATCCCAAAGATAATTGTCCCTTTATACCAAAAGCTCATTATAAGTTTTCCTTATATTAAACCTAAAGTACAAATAGGCTTGTCTCTCCGTTTCCTTATCATGTTATTAAAAGGCTTAGAGAATTTATTATTTATATATTCACATCTTACATACTAGTCAAACAAGGGTCTAGAGCATTAGGTAGGATCTTCATTCATTATATATTGAGCAACAACAAAATTTTCCTTCACCAAATCCACCATAAGGACCTGGAAGTTAAATTTTTTGAACACTCACTTAACATCCTTTGACATATAAACACAAACATTGATTGCAGTTTTATAAGTTTGTAAAATGTAACAGACGACATTCCCTTCCAGTGTCTTTGTTTATAGCATTTTACAGCATTCCAAACACTATTACATGTAACTTTGACCCTTTGAAGTAAGTCCTGAATTTCTTAAACAAATGCCTGGAAAGTCAGAAACCAAGTTTTAGAAGGAAAAAATAAAGTTATCCAAATAACAAGTATAGTAAAATACCAAGTATGGTAAAATAATAAGATACATAAAAAAATATTTGTGTGGGCTTTGTGGGAATATAGTAGTAACTGTCTCAAGCAAGCATTTTTTGTTGTCAAGTACAAAGTTGATCCCTTGTCTAGATTTTATCTTTGGCTTCAACTGTTTCAAAAACAAGTGCTAATTCTCACTACACTCATTTCTACATACTTGGATTGCTAAAGGTACCACCCCATTTTGTGCATCTAAAGTGGTGGCAGCCATACAACCCCCAAACTTCCCAGTTAGATGACATGCATCTAAACTAATCGCTCCCCATCAAGAACTCAGGAATCCCTAAATTGGTGCATGATAGTGTAGTAAGTGTATTTTAGATATCTTCCACTAATATTAAAAAGTAATATAGTGGTAGTAAGGATTGTTCCCACAAGGAGTTGTGTAATTGTTTTTTGTTGTCAACTTCTTTCGTAACCAAGGGGCTTGCAATGAAATAAACTAAATTTTACTAATAAAAACAAAGTAAATAAAGTTTGTTGCTTGTAAACCTTAAATGTCTTCACTTGTTGATGATAATGGTATGTTAATATTTTCAACAGCATCGAGTGCGACGCGTCTTGCAATTCAGACTACAAGAATATGGTTTATTCACAATTCTGATGTCACCTTCATGATTGACAGAGCTAGCACTTAAGATATCAAAAAGTGATGAAGGTGTGCGAGGTTGATTAGCTCTTCATTATACTCGGGATTAATGCAGAAGAATACACCCTAAAAGGATATTGAATCTTTTGTGCCTCACTCAAAGGGTGGTCTCCACTAATGATTGATTAACTCTTTAATACTATTTTTTTCTTCCTAATTGTAACAGATATGGTTAAGTTCATCATGATTACTCATTCAACGACTAAGCATAGCAAATATAAGTTCTCAAGAATTTCTAAGTTCAGATATTTGGTAAGAACTCCATATGTAAATTTAACTAAAAGTATACTTCATGATTTTAAAATTTCTAAAGTGGAGGTTTCATGTAAATATTTACAATTTTTTTTGAAAAATATGCTCAAAGAAAGTGAAATCTAACTAAAAAATAAAAAATTTATATGCAACTACTCCCACAAACTTAAACTTTTCGTTGTCCTCATGTATTTGACTCGTCCAATGTAAAATAAAACTTAAAATGGGAAATCAAAAGATGATATGCAAACTAAGAAAAACTAAAACCAAAATAATAGAAGTACTAAACCAATGAGTTACCTCCCATATAGCTCTTAGTTCAATGTTCTCAGTCCGACCTTCTGATTATCGTTCGTATACCAACAACATAAAAACCTGGGGATCCATCCAGATAACAATCTACAGTTCTAATAACAACTTCGCCCACGAGTGAAACCACTATCATATGGAAGTTACCCCCACACTTAGTTTTTTCTATACTTGGAAGTCTATATAAAACATAGAATTCAGGAACTTCAATGGGTTCCTCATGGTGAACCTGCACGGTGTTAGAATCAAGCATATATAATGGTAGATACATGGAAGCAAAATAATCTGAAAAAAATTTGGAAGCACACAACTCCAATCATAAAAGAAGGTATTTTCTTGAAAGTTGGGTAAACAACTGTTTGAGTCATTACTTCAATTAGGGAATGAGGATCAAAAGATATAAAAATTATACAAATTACTAGACAAACCTCCCGCGATCTCACTATTACGGTATCCTCATTGTTCTTAAAGAACTGCAATGAATTATTTACCTCATGTATATCGTGGTCCTCTATCAAAACATTTTGAAAACCAATCTTCGTCAGTTTCTTCCTCAACCAAAATATCGGCATTAATGTTATCATTATAATCCTTAGAAAGTTCGATTGGGTATTCCAAGATATTACTCAATCTAATTTCATTCTTAAATCTTTCATAATCCTTGATATCAAACTCTTTTTCAGAATCTTCATCGACCTCATATCCCCCATCAGCAAAACGTCGTTTGCTATGACACTATTAATTTCTTGGAAAATTTCTTCTGGTGATCCGTCATCTTCCAGTTGATATAGTGTTTTCGAGAGTTTTCAAATGTTTACACATCTTCCAACGTTACTTACAACAGGATTACTTGACCACAACTCGTTTCGTTGAATGGATGAATTACCATAAATAAGATCAGGAGTCGGTTAAGTTATATTGTTGTATAATTTGGTTGGTGCAACACTCTCCCTATTAAATGTTGAATCAAGCTCATCAAGTCTATATTGTATGTTTTGTAGTTGATCAAAAATCTGTATACAACTAGAATAAAGCTAATAAGAAGTATAATTTTCTCATTTTCTTTGTGTTTGTTGATATACATACTCACTATAAGGTTGTTGGTATGTATGAGAATAACCAAAAGGCTCCATAGGATATTGATCAAAACCAAATGATTGATTCTGATTGTACCCAATGGTTGTTTGGAAGTTAACAAAAGAATGAGAATTATAATTAAACTGATTATAATTATGACTCGGCTTATCTTGTGCATCATACATGTTATTTCCGTAAGGGAACATGATGACATACAAAAAGTAGGAAAAATCTAACTAAAAAGCTAAAATAAAATAATTGTGATGTATATAACCTATTTTCAGAATCTACCTCTCGCTTTTGACGGATGATGAATTCCACCCACGAAAACCTAAAAACTTAAAAAGCACTAAAAAAATCGTAAAATAGAACAAAAAAAAATCAAAATAAATAATTGTCTACTGCTCCCTAGCAGCGGCGCCAAAATTAAGTGCAACAAATTACTATAGATATTTTTCATTAATACTAACAAGTGATATAACGGTAGTAAGGATCGTCCCCACTAATACTAACGAGATGGATTTGGTTGAAGTTTACTCTTTATGTGTTTCGTCGTGTAGTATTATTATAGATAAAACATATACTTTTATAAATGATTAGATTGATCTGTATTATCTTTTATAAAGTATATAAAATATGTATACTTAGGTTAAGTAATTGATAAATATGTATGGTTTAGATTATATCTACAACAAAGTGTAGTCTACTGTTAAATTTTGAGTGACAGGTACATGTACAGACTTATGCTGGCATCTTTTCATCAATGGATAATTTCTAAGGTGATTGTTAATGATACGATATGCTAGGGATAATTGTTGTTATGCAACTCATACTATCCATATTATCTAACGCTAAAGATAGTTACTGCTACGGCTAGAGATAGTTATTGCTACGGTAAGCAGTTCATACTATCTAAGTATGAGATAAGCAGTTCATACTATCTAAATATGAGATGATTGCTACTATAACAAAGTAGTTCATATCATTTAGTGAGAGTTGGTTGCTACCATTAAATGTAGACCATACTATATATCTAAGAGATTGTTGTTGTCATGACAAACAGTTCATACAATCTATGTAAGAGATGATTGCTATCTAAATGGGATAGTTCAGATTATCTGACAAGAGATAGTTACTACCGGTGAGAGTAGTTCATACAATCTGAATAACACGTGAAGAATTACGGTCCTGTTTGATCCCTTCGAGCTACTGAGGAGGGTACGAAGGCAACCGCTATGCGTTTCAGCACAACTGCGCGAGGTTGTTTATATTGTCGCAAAACAGTTGGTTACTGCTTAGCAGTTCATACCATCTATTCGGGGATTATTGCAACCTTGACAATATGTATATCATTGATAAGAGGTAGTTGCAGTACTAAGATGTTGATACTACCTAGTGGGAGGTGATTACTGTAAGACATTTCATATCATCTAAATGGAATAGAGATGATTGTTTCCTTATGGGGGTAACTCATATCATCTATCGAGAGAGATGGTTATTACTTGGTAGTTCATATCATCCACTAGCCATAGCTGACATTTCCACTACAGGTGGAATAACCGTCAGAGACGGTGAGTGAGACTTGGGGGACACCCCCACTATGTCTTGGCACCCCACCATCAGGGACGGTGCGATTAATGGGGCACCCCCTCTAAGCCATAATTGGCAATTCCACCACAGATGGAATAACTAGGGCTGCACAGGAACCGTCCCGAAAAACGAACCCGCCCGAACCCGATATAACCGTGGATTTTTAAACCGAACCCGCCCGTAGCGGGTTGGTATACGGTTTTTAAAATCAAATACCCCTTCATGATGGTTCAGTTTACGGGTTTAGTATAAGAACTGACCGAACCCGCCCGTATAAATCGAATTTTCTTGGCCATTGATTGATATTATTTTGTTTCATCCTATCCCTCCATCTAAACGAAGATACCCTAAACTAAACCTAAACTTTCTATTCTCTCATTTTTGTTCTTTTTCATAGATGATGCCGCTCCCATCCTCTCACTATCTCTACTCTATCAGGCGATTCATGTGATGTGAATTATGTCCGTGATTTGATTTCGTCATCACCAATAACCTTTTGTCCTTATTAGTCATCACCCATTACTCATCAACTCATCACCAACAACTTCTTCTTCTTCTTCAGACTTCAATCCTCACTGATTGTTCTTAACAATCAGTCAATCACTGATTTCAGGTCTTCTGAGTTCTGATTAGGCTATTCGCTGCTCATCCACCACCTTATCAATCATCACCAACAACTTATTCTTCTTCTTCAATCCTCACCAGTCACCATCGACAATCAACATACAAGTTACAACAGACAAACAAGGTATTTGTATGTCATATTTTGGGGGTTCATCTGATTTCACTGATTTTGGGGGTTTATCTTTTTTTGGGGGATTATTATATCAAACCCAACTACCTAAGCCTTATTTCACTGATTTGAAAATTAGTGTTCATCTAATTTCAATTGAAAATTAGGGTCTAGTGTTGAACTTTTCTAGTAAATTGTAAACATTATGTAAGTCAATAAGTGTGAAAATATATATGTGAGTCTGTGGCCAGGGAATTTTACCTAACATGAAATCCTGACTGTTGTATTTGTATATTTATAGTGATGCCAATTCTATTTAAAAGCAAAGTTTCACTATTTTCTTTCTCTGAGTTCGCGACTGTTGTAACTCTTGCAATGAGAAACATGTAATGGACACATAGACCCCTTGTTCGATAACAAGAACTATTTTCCAAATTCATTGTGAAAATTTGTTTGTTGTGTATATCTCTGCAAATGGCCGCAACCAACAATGGGCTTACCAAGAAGGTGCAAATTATTTGTGGGTTTGTGCAGGATACCAAGCAGAACCAATGAGTTCTGAATTCAAACAGTCAATACGGTTTAACCCGTAAAAAAACCGAACCCGCCCGAACCCGACTCGAGTCGGTTTTATACCGACCCGCCTATAGACGGGTTGGTATATGTGATTTTCAAAAACCGCCTATAGACGGGTTGGTAGTTGGTTTTGGTTCAAAACCGAACCGACCACCCATTGTGCATCCCTAGGAATAACCATCAGGGACGATTTGTAAGTCCTCAAAGAGGCATCCATTTTCAGGGACAATGGGAACCTGCGTAAACCGTCATGGACGATAGGTTGAAAACCAACCAGTTACATTGGTGCCCACAACCTTCAGGGACGGGGTGTGTTATCAGTATCTTAGGAGAAAAGCGATGACCCTTGCAAAATTATGGACTCTTTAGGGATTCCTAGGTATGCGGTATGGGACATATGCTTAGAAAATCCTAATCGACGTTCACAAGAGAGTTAGGACCCTAACCGTCGGATCAATGAGATTCCTGTGCAACATGATCTTTGTATACAAACATTGGTATTCTTTTAGGAGATGATTGTCGCATGTTGAGCTGATTCATATCATCTTAGGATGATTGTTACCCATTGAGGTAATTCATATCATTTGTTGGATTCAATGAATATCAGTAATTGTATCAGAAACTGCAAGCATTTTGACGGATTTGATAACCCTTGATGCTAGTATCGTGCTTGTATGCTCAAAAAGCAGTTCATATGAAATAGAGAAACAGTCGCTTCGAAAGAAAACAAACTATTAAGCGAAAATTGGTAATGTTGGTTCATCAAGTGGCATATCAAAAATTTTAGCTGGCCAAGTGGGTCGAAACCCAACCCGTTGGAAGTGAAAAAATTTCTGATCCGTCACAATAAGTGAAAAAATTTCTAATCCATCACAAAGGATTTCATCTTCCATCACCAAACCTGCTCGTCAATCGCTTAGAGTTAATATTTAATCATATTTATACCAATAGCCCTAGAGCATCTTATTGTGGGCTCACTGTGGCAAAATTCTTTGTATCATCAAAGGTGCAGGAGCCACTCTTTGAATTATTCTCGTTATAACATGGCGCAAGAGCCACTCAAGTATTACCAGTGAGAGCATCAATCTTCGTGAATTAAGGTTATTCTCAACAATCCGGCACAAGAGCCACACATATTTAACTTAGGTTAAGCTTCTACATATAATCGTATGACAACATCCCATCATTAGTTTAACCCAGTGGGGACATTAATCTTTATGAATTAAGGTTATTCTAAGCAACTATGTTATGCTAATTGTGATTAGAGTTTTTCGACAATTCTGCATATCAAACCCTAGTTTAGCTCTAGATATGAACATATGATCATTCAATTTGAAACTTAAACAAGCAAGTCTTCATCCAAGGAGGGTTGTAGTGAATTAAACTAAATTATACTAATAAAAACAAAGTATAGAAAGGTTGTGATCAAAGTAAGAAAATATTGGTTAACGACTTTGTCCTCCATCACCAAACTTGCTCGTCAACCGATTAGACTTAACATTCAATCATTCTCATACCAATAATCCTATAACATCCCATCCTGGGCTCACTTCGAAAAAAAAATTTGTATCGTCAAAGGCGCAAGAGTCATTCTTCCAATTCTTCTCGCTAAATAATCTGGCACATGAGCCACTCAAGTTTAACCCACTAATAACATTAATCTTCGTGAATTAAGGTTATTCTAAATCCAACCCAAGAGCCACACATATTTAACTTAGGTTAACCTTTTACATATAATTGTATGGCAACATCCCGTCGTTAACAACTATGATATGCTACTTGTGATTAGAGTTCTTCAACAATTCTGGATCTCAAACCCTAGTCTAGCTTTATATATCAACACAAGATCATTCAATTTGAAACTTAAACAAGCAAGTCTCCAATCATACATGTCAATATTAACAGTAGAACATAAACGATAAAAGAGATCATTAACATTAAAACTAACTAGTTAGGTTGATTTACATGTTTAAAACTTCAAACTATATCTCCAACCAGTAGAAAAATTAACTAGTCATAAGTTTAATAAAAAAACATGAAAAATATATAAAAGAATAAGAAGTATATTCCCCCTAAGGGGAAAATCCTAGGTTTAAGATGTAGAAAATCTAACAAATGTAAAAAGTGATGTAAGTGATAAGAGATCCTTTATTTGAGCCTTAGATGTCTTCTTTTATAGTCTTCAATTATTTGCCCTCAAATATCCTCCATTTCTAGGGTTTAGAATCCTTCGGAAACCGTGTTTTCTTTTTTTAAAAGTCAATTAAAAACTCATCATCATTGGTAAGCAATTCTCGTATATCATCTGGACTAAACAAAAACAAATTAACTCTTTACAATTCACTTAACCCTAGATCCCAACTGATTAGATCACATAATAACAAATGTCCCCCATACTTCACATCCAGATCATGGAAAAACATTGTCTTATTAGTGATAAACATTTCAACCCTAAAACTTTTTTTTTGGGTACTTAACACATTTTCTGCATACCAAACGTACAACAACCACAGAAACATACAAATTGTCATCGGTTACTATCATTACCGGTCTAACATTAGAAATTTAACTGACAAATATAATCTAACATATGAGACTTATCAATGACAACCACAACATACAAGGGAATCAAGTTTTACCAGCCAATTACATATATTAATCATTGTATTAAAAATCCCCAAATTCAAAATTAAGGTTTCTAAAAATTCCCAAATACGAAAAATTAGGGTCTCGAAAATCAATAACAACAACTAAATCATTTCATCATATTCATTTCACATCAAGAACAAAAACCCTAACATTAACACTGATCATTTATACATGTTTGCATTTGAGAAACAAAACGACAACTAAAAATTCGATAGAACAAGAACTTACGTTCATTGCTCAAATCATTTCCTTCAACCATCTTCACTAACTTTTGAAACACTTCAATCGACTCAATGATAATCAGTTCTTCATCCAAGCATAATGTCAGCAGAATGAAAGGGAGCAGAAGAAAAACGGCGGGAGAGAAAAAACGAAGAGAAGAAAAGAAGTGATTTTAGGATTTAGTTTCTCTTTTATAATTCTCCCGGTTAAAGTACAATAACACGTGTCTTTAAATCAATTCATCGTATCGTTCTCGAAATTATTATGTTTCCAGATTTCATTTTAACTAGAGGGTAAAAATAAAATTTCAAAATTTAAAGGATTACCTGGTTATTTATACATAATATTTGATAATTTATGATGGGGCAGTGATGAGTTACGGCTAGTAACTCCCTTCGGATGGAAAATCCGTTACAAAGGATATGTTAGTGATTTTTTTTTCTTTTGAAGCATACATGTTAGTGATTCTGTCTCAAACCATGACACATTAGTAATTAGAATATCATGAGAGGTACATATTCTGATAATATTTTTTATTTTATTCGTATCGTATATGTATCCTATGTCTGATAGTTGAAAAATATGTCATTTTTAAATTCTATTATTTTAACAATATAATTGTAAAATAACTATCTAAAAGTATCCTTATGTCCTTAGAATAATAGAACTTAAAAATGATATATTTCTCAAATTATGTCACGAAACTTTGTATTGTTTGAAACATTTTAAAACACCTACACAACAAATATAAACAAGATTATCATATTATAAATATTTCTCATACTAATAATAATCAATTAAAATAATAAATTTAAAAATATTGTCTTGTTTAATGAAATAACTTAACTTTTAGAACACAAAATTTTAAAATAAAGAGCTCAATTTTAGGAAAAGGAGGAGTAGAATTTTTGAACCAAAAAAGGATGTTTGCATTGCTTTAGCTTTTACCTGAAAATACTTTACATTTCATATCATGACTAGGGCTGCACATACCCGATACTTACCCGCCAGTTTTGACCCGACCCGCCAAGAAACGGGTCGGGTGCGGGTGATAATTTCCTTTACCCATCTTCTGGCGGGTCGGGTGCGGATGACACCTTCTCTCACCCGACCCACCCGCTCAACCCGTCAGAAAATCCCTTATTTGCTGGCCTTGGATTAGATAGGGTTGTCTCATCTTGGCCGTTGATTTGATACGAAAAGAAAGTCTCTTCTGTTCTGTCTTCTCCCATTCTGTTCTGTTACTTCTGTACTTCTGTGTGTCTCTTAAGTCACATGGGCGATGTAATGTTGCTCAAGTACAACAAGTACTAGGGAGAATATGAAAAAATGAATTCGTTGATGTTTATTGCTGTACTTCTGGATCCACGAGAGAAAGAACAAGGATTGTATGTGATTGTTGAAGATTTAGTTTTAAAACTTTAAATTTATTGTATAATTTTGAATGTTGGGACTTTGATTTTAAGATGATCGAATGTTGGTTAAAATGGTTTATCAGGTAACGCGCGTGAGGATAAGAAAAACAGCCAAGTCATGAAAATTTTTTTTGCATTGAATCTGGGCGGGTAACCCACACCCATCCTACAACAGGTTGGGTGCGGATGAATACTGCAGTCACCCACAAACTGGCACTCGGGTGCGGGTGGGGCCCACCCGACCCAATGTGCAGCCCTAATCATGACTTCTAACCGAATAAAAATTGCATTCTTTTTAGCTTTTGCTAGACAACAATCTTATCTAAGATCTGAGATCTTAAGTTCGTTCAGATATAGACATATATATATATATATATATATATATATATATATATATATATATATA
>JAJJMC010001010.1:4379810-4412484 GCA_023531435.1 Papaver californicum
TATATATATATATATATATATATATATATATATATATATATATATATCGGTAGTTTTCTTTGTAGATTTTATGTTTTCATGTGCTGTACAGGTATATTCCATGCCAGCATTTTACCCTTCGGCCTAACGATTCAGCAAATCCTATTTCAAAATTGGACATTACGATGTCTTCCATGGTCAGACCGCCAGAGGGAATCTTATTTCTCTCCATTTTTATGATTTAACTTAACAATGCCCAGCAATTCAACAAATCGTATTTCAAGATAACATTACAATTTCTTACATGGCCGGATGAAATCCTTTTTGTCTCCCTGTATGATTTTAATAAAACAAACTAGCTACCTTAAGACGACAGCCGCGAGGCTTTATATTCTTTTATGGCCTAACCCTAGAACTGTCCTAGTTCTTTCCATCTTGTATTCCCCGACAAGATAGCCTCTTCCTCTTGAAGGCAAGCATCTCTGACTTTCACCAGATACACCATATACTCTTCAGAAGGTCCAGGAGTTGACAACAATTGCCTGTTTCCTCGGAAAAGTAAAAAGTAAATCTTATCATGGGAGTCCATAAATAGATATCAACATGTTATCCAGTAAACTAAGAAAGCATATCATCAACTATAAACACACATATTCATAACACAGTATGATGACTCTTTAAGGAAAAAAAAATTGGAGAACAGGAAAAATAAAGGATCCAAATATCTGATGCACACACAGAGATTGAAGAGCCAGTGACATTATTGTAGAGACCACAAGGAATCAGATGAATCAGCCCACAACCTGACGAGATATTCTAATCATCCTGTAGACCGTTGTCACTCAATATAAAGCTCAATTTACAACTTTTCACTCAATTATCAAGTATTTGGATGATTCAATGTACAAAATCATCCAACCACAAGAATTGGGATTGTAAATTTTTGAATGAGCTAATTTTTTTTATTAAGATTATATACACGACGAGGAGAATACTTTCATAACCAAATCAGCTGTTGATTTGATTGCAATTGGGCCCTTCAAAATCAAACTGACAACTACATTTGCATAATAATTTGATCTCTATACAGAATTTGCTAAAATGAGCATGGCAGTGCCACTCTAGTGCAATACTCCATGTCCAAGAAAAGCTGCAAAGAGCAGGAAGACGTATATAATGTTGAAATGAAACAATCACCATAACTGTTTCAATTCTCCAACCAGACAACTACATCATTCATGGTTCTATGGGGAAATGGAGAAAAAAAAAGGAATTCTGCAACGGAAAACCCAAGAAATGGCTTCACCCCACTAAAGCTCTGAGCTATTTATTAGTATCACAAACTGTTTACCGTATTTCCTGAGACTAACAATGTTGTGTTCAATTTCTAGTAAATGTAAGATGCATTATGCATGTAACGTACAATTTATCATAGTTGATTAAAAAAGAGAAAGACAACAACAAAACGGAGCACTTACCTTCTATGATTACTTATGATGAGCTTCTTCATCCGTAATTACTTTCTTTGGCTTGCTTTTCTTTTGCTGATATTTAGCATATGAATACCACACACCACCAGCCGTGTTAATGACCAATCCTGTAATGTTTAAGGCATGTACTTGCACGCCACCAAGCAGGATAAAACCAAGAGTCTAGAGAAAAGGTTACGGACTTGTTACTATCCGGATGAATGTTTTGCTAGGTCGTAGTAGAAATAATTGGACTCATTAAAGAAGTATTACTTACGGTTGATCCAACACCCTTGAGAACTCCGACAATGGTGGTTGTAAGAGCTGAGTTGACTATAGTACACAAGAACATGGTGAAATTAAGAACGATCCCCATCACCAATGAAAGAAGAAGAACCATTAAGAACGAAAAGGAGATAGCCTGTACAATCAAAAAAAAAAAGAGTCAGAAATAATAGAATGTTTCAATTGATTGAATTACTAGCATATTTTCTATTAACATAAATAGCCTTGAATTTTTTTTGTAAAGAAATCAAAATCTTCTAAAAAGATCTCTTTTATTTCTAATTTTGTGATCTACAGCACAGATTTCCCAATTGTCCATCTGAAACGTTCAGTATAAACAGCAAGCTAAGACTCTTGGAAATGCAGTAACCACAAAGTGCCCTACAACTCCAATACCTCAGAAAGCACACCCATAGCGTGCCAAGTCCTCCCCGACAGAAGTTAGACTAGAATATCTAATTCAAGCAAGTCAAAATTCCTTATTTGAGTAGCACTACTAATAGTAAAGTCAGGTCCCGAAAAAATAGACACAGCAAGTTTCATAATGAGATAGGAAACAAATTCCACGCCATGCTCAGGGATGAACTAATTTCAAATTTTGAAGAATTAAAAGGCTTATGAATTCTCACCTTGTCAAATAATATGTATATGGAATTCGGAAATTCCCCTGTGGCTATGATAAGAAATAGAAGAAATGGAAGAGATAAAAATCCATTATAGAACATTAGCTCCACTGAGGAAAGCCCATCCTCTGCACCAGACTTCTCAACGAGTACCAAGTACATAGTCTACAAATACAGACACTGTTTTGAGTGAGATCAACAAACAAATAAAGCTGAGGACTCAGCCAGTCCAAGATCAAACTAACCTGGAAAAAGACAGATGTGAGGGCCATAGTGTACCCAAAGAGGTCAAACGAGAAATCTCCAAGTGCTGCAATGATAACCCCGAAAGCAGTAAATAGAACTGAGAGAGACACCTGCAAAAAGACGGCAAAAGTTGAAAGCAAAAGCGACAACTTTACAACTAATGAAGCATTTAAGTAGTGAGGTAGTATGAAATAGTGGCAGGATTTATTGCTGCCACGCCCTCTATTTACATAGGACTTCAGCAGCTTGGCATCATTATTGCACGACAATAAGTAATTTACTTCTTCGAGTATGTAAATACATAAGAAGAAAAAAAAAATCAAGTTTGTCTATACGCAAGCAAACTACAAACCTGTGTTGGAGGCTTCCCCTTTCCAGAGAAAAATCCAGCTACCAAGACAGCAAGTGGTGTAAGTCTCTTCAAGGCGATATACATAGGAATGTTGACCCCTTTTAAGCTAGCTAAAGCAAATGCCACATTTGCATTGTAGAACAGTGAAACTGGGAATAGTTTTTTTGCAGTCGCCAAATTTAGTTCTTTAGCTTTTACATACCCCATAACACGGGCAAAGTGTATAAGCAAAGTTGTTGCCAATTGCTAGAAAATTCAAAGACAGTTAATAACACTTGTATCAGCAAGAAGAAATTAAGATGCATACTTCTGAAAATAAAAGATTTTTGACAGTGATACGCACCTGGAGAAAGAGTAGAGTCATTGAGTGTGAATACTGCATCAAAACAGCCTTATTGATAAAAACCATGGCCATAGATGCAATCCCATAGGAGATGGCGGAGAATAAACTGGAGCATACACACACCAGACGTAGAGTTAGAAACCTTGGACAACCTCCTAGGACAGCAACATACATGTTAAAATCAAAGTTGTATCTTATAGTTTTCAAATAGGATGGCAGGACCAAGAGCAATCAAGAGACAGATATATCACAAGTAATTAAAACAACAGTGCAAACCTTATCATCACATCTTTCACGCACTATGATGGATAATAAGACAAATTTTCTTCTTAATTGGAATAAAGAAAATTCTTCCCATGATCTTTATTACCCAATCCATTATTTTGTTAATTGTTTTGGAACTTTCCGTAGTGATATGTTTAGATACTTCAAAGGTATTAATGTTTTACTATCAAGTATCAACAGATCAAAAGACTTACGGCCCCATTTTCCAGAACCGTAGTCCCCTTCTGTCAATACGAATAAAACTAACGTTAGGAATGCAAAACTACCATATAAGATTTCTTTTGAGCATCAAGTCATGACAGCAACTCACCAAACTAAAATGTGATGAATTTCCAACCAAAGATTCTAATTTTGGGTTTTTAATTAAGATTAATTTACTTGAATACAGTAGTCTATAACACCTCTGACAATATCAATCAAGATCTCAAAACAAATTTTACAAAAAGCACAGATACGGAATCAAAATAAAAAAGAGCAAATTGAGAGAGAACAAACCTCAAATACGGAACAGTTTCTGCAACAATGACAGGATCCATTTGAATGGAAATAATAGACTAAACCCTTAAAATGAGCTGTAGCCTTTCAAATAATAAATCTTATCAAAATTTACTAAACAAAAGGGGGTATTAACTTGGATCTAAACAAGAACAACAGTATATTGTTATTAGATAGAAACTGTAGAAAAGTTAGTTTATCTTGAAGATGGAAAAATGTTTGATGTGAGTTTTATTGAAAAAGCCTATTAATGTGGGCAAATCTAGGGTTTTAAATTTCGTGATTGAATGTAGTGAATTCAATGAAGTGAAGCGAACTAAAGTAACCGTGGAGATCGGTCCTACATTGTTATAAGTTAACAATATACGATGAGTTTCTTAGTTTAGGCTTAGGTTTAAGTTTAAAAGTAGTATCTTTATATAGAATTCGTAGAGTTCTAAGAAATTGGCTTAAGGTTTGTGATGCCTATAAAATGCACCAGTTATCATCTTTATAAGACACCATATTATTATCAATGTAGTCTTTTATTAGAATTTAATATGGTATAAGAGCCAGTATAGAGAGAGGAGAGAGACAAAGTTAGAGAATTCATCTTTTTTTAAGTGTTTTAGGTATGTTAAGTATCTTTAGTTAAAGAAAATCATATAAAAAAAATACAATTTTTTTGTTCTTGATGTTTTTCCTACGAGTCAATAACTCTAATTTCTTTCAAGTTGGATACTTCACTCTGTTACGTGCTCCAACTTCAGGGAGGGAAAGAGAAGTATAACTGAGGTTGAGATGAGATGAGAAGAAAAATCCTACAGTGAAGTAGGTGAGAAGAAAAATCCTACATATGAGGTAGGTGAGAAGAAAAATCCTACAATGAAGTAGGTGAAGAAAAATCCTACAGATAAGGTAGGTGAGAAGAAAAATCCTACAGATGAGGTAGGTGAGAAGAAAAATCCTACAGATGAGGTAGGTGAGAAGAAAAATCCTACAGATGAAGTAGGTGAGAAGAAAAATCCTACAGATGAAGTAGGTGGTGCAGAAGGAGTTGCATCGCAGGTGAGAAGAAAAATCCTACAGATGAAGTAGGTGAGAAAAATCCTACAGATGAAGTAGGTGGTGCAGAAGGAGTTGCATCGCAGGTATCGTTAGCTTCAAGAGTTCGTGAAGTTAACATTACAGGAGAAAATCCACGTGTTAGGCCGAATGACTGGCCTTACACGTGAGGGGGCGTGTTGACCGAATGACTGGTCACTCGTATATAAGTCCACGTGTTAGGCTGAATGACTGGCCTTACACGTGAGGGGGCGTGTGGAGATTGGTCCTACATTGTTAGAAGTTTGACAATATATGATGAGTTTCCTAGTTTGAATAAGTTTCCTAGTTTAGGCTTAGATTTAAGTTTAGAAGTAGTATCCTTATATAGAATTCGTAGAGTTTTAGGAAATTGGCTTAAGGTTTGTGATGCCTATAAAAGGCATCAGGTATCATCTTTGTAAGACACCAGATTATTATCAATGTAGTCTTTTATTAGCTCCGTGTTTATTCTCTCCTCTTTCTTGTTAGATCCTACATAGAATTCAATAGTAATGTTTTTCTGATGGAAAATGAAGGGAAGTAAATAAGAAATGGAGAGTGAAATGAAATGGGGTAAAACGAAGATATTTACACAGTTTAGGCAGTAGTTGGAAAAAGTAAATGACATGAACATGGGCATTTCCATGTGACAACGCTGCCGCCTGCTAAGAGCAACTCCAGTCGGCATAAGTATATTAGGAAATTTGTCAAGCCAGATGGATAGGCAAATCCAATTTTGGACGGTGCGAATTGACGAAGTGGGTTAAACAGAACCTATCGATCCAACCTAGTCCGCTCGTCCCAGATTGAGACGAGGCTCGGCTCAATTTGGGACTAACGGCCCAAGTTGGGTCGACAACGGTCACATTCCAACAGCCAAAAAACGACTATAATTTCTCACCCCTATAAATACAGCCCGCATTCAACTTATCTACTCACACCAAAATCAACCTCTCTACAATCTTTTGTATATATTTTTTTTCCACAAAAAGTTCTTTTTATAATTCATATTCTGCTTCTCTAAATTTTGTTTTCAAAACTACCATGTCTCGGTCTCAAAATATTAAACGAACAAGTAATAGAAAATCGCCTAGAAATACGTATAGTCAACCTCTACCAACTCAACAAGAAGATACAAATGAAGAGAACACTATGAATGTACTTCCCAGTCGAGAATTAGCCGCGACTGAATGTCATGTATCTTCAAGAACAGAGCGAGATGTTGCGCATCAAAAACCAAGAGGTGGTTGGTATGAAATTAAGAAAGTCCACGAACATCTTATTCCTGGTGCTCAAATTATTGTCAATAAATTTCCTTGGAGGACTTTTGTACCATGTGAAGCCGAAGAAACATTCACCCATATTGGTGTCTATATTGCTGGAATGTTGGTGGTATACTACACACACGTTTCATTTTCAAGACTTTGAAATCGGTATGTCATATATTTTGATTTAATTTTTATGTAACCAATACGATTCATATATGAAATAACAATTTTAATGTACGATTCATATATAAAATTAACAATTTTAATATTTTTACAGGAGTACGTAACACCATTAGATTTGTATTTCCTACTTGGGATACCTTGTGGTCGGGGAGATAATGTTCCATTTGACTAACAAAGTTGGTTAGCAAAAGACCAATATAATGAAGAACTTCCGTTGTACTTTAACGTAACCAACCATAGGGAACTTAGAAGTGCTGGATTTGCTATTGTTAGTTTAAAGACATTTATAGTCAACAAATTATATTGTGATATTGATCCAGAAAATCCATACCCTAACAACGATATACAAACTTTCAAAGTTTTTATTTTATGGATAATTGGTGTGTGTGTTTTCCCCAACTCAAAAAGTTGTATAAAGTAGGATGGCTAGAGGCGTTGCAAAATATGGAAAAGGCTGTCGATTATGATTGGGGGTCCTCTATATTATCCGAGTCGTACATTAGTTTCGATGTCGTATGCTTGGTTGGGCCAAGCATCGAAGGTGTATGGGGACTCGTTTAGGTAAATATGATAATAAATTCCTTTGGATTTAAATAAGTTTACAAATATTTAGAAAGTTAAACTAATCATTTGTTGTTTACTTCAGATTTGGTGGTATACATATACCAATATTTCTTTACCAAGACTTCGTGAGTACACGAGAAAGTGTTTCACAATTTTAATAAAGTATGCATCTGATAACTGGAGAAGGATCAACACAAATGAGCGAGATAATATCTATGTGTGGAGATCCCAAATGCAGCTTAGGGCCAAACAAAATGTTATTTGGAAACCGTATGGGGATTAGAGGAGTTGTGTTCTGATGTAGCCATTCGGATTAGAGAATTTTCACTCCAAATCTTGTTGCTCTACAGTCAAGTCAGAGATATTGGTGTTTTTTTTTTTTTGAGAAAGATATTGTAGATAGTTAGTTGGTACAATTGGTATCCCTTATAATCCTCGACAAGCCACCATCCTTGAATCGGGTTACAGAAGACTACGGGATCGGGGATGGAAAAAATCTGATATAATATTCCCCGTTTGTGACGGAAACCAGTACGATGAATGGTACCAACCGGTTACAAAGCCGATAATTGGTACAGAAGTTATGAACATCTATGGGCTGTATATTCCCCCAATAAGAAAATTAAGATTGGGCTTGGATGTTCCAACAATACCAACACCATCGGTTCTAACTTTGACAATTTATCCTTCGGCAGGAGCTTCCTCTTCATCAGCCCCTCCAAGAGAACCTTGTGGATCTTGTTCTTCATCGGTTGGGTCAGATTTGCGAGAATTGAGTTGGGAGATAGAGACTTATAATATATAAGGAGAGCGTCATATAAATTTAATTATCTCGCAAGGTATGGACCGCACTAATTCTTATACATGTCACATTGTCCGCTTATGATCAATTGATAGAACGATTGAATCAAATAGAGTAAAAAGATCAATTGACTACACATTGCATTGACGGAGTCCGTAAGAATCAATCCTTATCTCTCTTAACTTTATGGAACACCAAATTCCCAGCAGGAAAGAGTGCAAGAAATACAACAAGGCTCTCCATATCATCCAGTGCCAGCAACAGTACAACAATCAGGATCTCGTCGGACCAGTCAACCAGATCCTTATCAAGATTACATAAGAAAAATAAACTTTGGTATGTCTCCAGTTGAGCATTGTTCATTCATTGGACCTGATGGTGGATCTCAATCTGCAGGAAGAAGTCAAGGATTTGAGAGTATGATGGAGCGACGCATGTATGACAGGCGCTGGCTTGGGAATCAGTAGTTATGTTTTATTTAAAACTTGTAATTGCATTTGAGATTAAGTATATTTATGTATCAGAACTAATCTGTAAAAAAAACTAGTAATTTTATTTCACATTCAATTAAAATTATAGCAACATCTTTTCTGAAGTAGTATGTCTAATTTTTAACATCCCATACGTGCAATCAAAAATCCTTCAGGATTGCGTAATGAACTTCATAAGAAAAAGTTTTCCTTTTCCATCTTCGTCAGTCTTCTCGAGCTCGCAATATAGTTTCAGCATTAGTTTCACCCCTTATTCGATATCGATTGACAACCCGGACTAAAGCTATAAATTCTTCCTCTTGCTTTATTATAGTTTGATATAGACAAAACAACCCAGGTATATGACGGTTATTCGGGTTACCGGTGTCAGTACAAAAGTTTTCATAAATTCTGCTCCAGTAACTCATACTCACTAAACCATTTTGTCGTCGTTCTGCACCTATTGTCGGATAACATACAACAAAGTTTCTACATAAAGATAGATCTTCATCTATGGTAAATTCTTTCGGATTAATATACGGTTAAGCGATATGGATGTAAAAGAAGGTGGAGAAGGTGTGATTTTGGAAGTGAAAATAGTTGAATTTATAGAACTATTTTATAGATGTTGTCGGCTCAACCTAGGCCGATCATCTCAGTTTGCTACGACAACGACTATATAATTTATAATTTTGATCATAGCCTTTCATCTAGGTTTAATACAACGGCTATTTATGATTTTAACAATAACTTTAATTTAATGTAATTTAATTTTAACAATAATCTAATATAATCTTTAACTTTAATTAAATGTAATTCAGTTTCGAAAGGAATAAAAAAGCTTAATAATTCAATTGACAAATGGTATTGAAACACTAATCTCCATTACATTAATTTACTGTACTACGCTTTTTTACAAGATATAAATTAGGGCATAAAAAACTTAAATTAAATAAACACTTCAATAAAAATTTCAGACAATCTTGGGCCTCTTGTTTATCTTCATTGGATATATCTTTTATTCGATGCACTCTTGAGAAAATTTTCCTTGGTTTTGTGAGCAGTACTATGGTTAACTTTTAAAAAAAATTCCTTCAATTTATTGCCTTGAACTCTTTTTTTTCTTATAGTTGCAGATTTGACCTTGTTAACATCTAAAACCTGAAGACCTCTTTGTTTTTTTTATCATTCTCTATTTTCTTATAACCATCACATATCTTGCTAATAACGTTTTCGAGTATAACTTCCGAAAGATCAAGTTGGGTTGGCAAATCAAGTTGGCTTGCATTTTTTGCCATTTTTTTCTCAGTTTTTTAACAAAAGTTGAGATCAAAAGTGTGAGATGGAAAGATTAAGAATAAAGTGAAAGTAGAAGAATTTTTGAGTGGAGAAGGTATGATTTTGGAGGTGAAATTGTTTGAACTTATAGAAAGTGAAATAATAGTTGTTGGATGATATAACCATTGGTCGACTCAACTTGAGATGTGTATGGGAAACCCTCTGATTTGAGGGTTTGCCAATCCATTTTATGGGTTTTCCCATCACATTGTGGAGGCATAATTGGTATTTTAGCCAATTTTTTAATTCCACTGGAATTGCTTTAACAACTAGGCTGGTGTTTGTGCTTACTTTCAGCTAGGGGTGAGCATGGGTGGTCCAACCAGTCAATCCGACCCAATTCACCCATAATTTGGCGGGTGGATACCCACCCGCTTATGGGTGGATGGACAAGGGTTCATTCTTAAAAATAATTAAATATTGGATCGGGTGCGGGTACGGGCGTATGTCTAAATCCAATGGGCACCCGCGCCCGCTAGGTTAAGGATATTTAAGAATTATGCAAGGTATGAAGGTAAACTTAATAATTTATACCCAACAGTATATCTAGCTAGTTCGTATTATACATCTATGAAAGTTTTAATTTTACACGCTATGAAAATATTAATGCAATGTTTCGGTGTTATCGTCATTGTGTTTTCTATATACAAGTGATTGAAAAATATATTAACGTTATGTTTTTTGTGTTATCGTCATTGTGTAACATGGAGAAAGTTTTTTGAAAACATTATATTGTACAATCAGAAGTATCGGGATCACTATTATCTTCTGATTTGAACAATCGAAAGTAGATAATTATATTGTAATTCCGATTATGTTGAATATTGTCAACAAGAAATCAAGTTAAAATCAAGTGAGACAATCGGTAGATATATAACAACAATAAATTCCGATTATACTAAAAAATCAAACATGAAAACCCATTTTCCCTACATAGAGAGTTGTATCGTCATAATATTTTCAAAAAGTTACTACAAAGACTATAATCGATAGATAATAATATATTCTAACTACCGATTATATATCCATGGTATTTATTTCGTGATTCATATTCTGTCTTGGAGAATGCCCTTCATCTTAAGCGGCGTGGACGAACCTTAAACGGGTTGAATCTGCCATCACCTTAAGGATATTGAAATGAGCTTCGTAACGGTAATTTGATCGTTTCCATCGTCGCCATTCCTCGAGAGATCTCGCTATTACTTCATCATTAGTTTCACCCCTCAAACGTTATCGAATGACAAGATAAGTTAAATTCACAAATGAATCAACTTCTTTGCTTATGCAATTAAATCGACAAAAAAGATCAGCTCTATTACGATTATTGGGGTTACCGGTGTCAACGCAAAAATGTTCGTGAATGCTCTCCAAATAACTCATACTCATTACCCTATTTTGTCTACGTTCTTATCCTCTCCTCGGATAGAATTGCACATAACGCCTACATAGCGATAAATCTTCTTCTACCGTGAACGATTGAGCCGTTAATCTTGAAGATGATTACTTCGATATTGGAGACTTAAAATGTATTGGATGTGCATAAATGAGAAGAGGTCACCCTCCTTATATAGATTAGTCCCAACGACTTTTTTTTTTTCAAAAAAAAAAGAGTTGTTGAGGCCTGGTGTAACAAGAGTGTATAGAAAATATGTACACTAAGTTCCTACGAATCTAAACAATCGAAAGTATCGCGATCACCATTACCTTCCGATTTATACAATCGTTAGTCTAAGAAAATGTATTTACTACCGATTGTAGATGTTTCCCCAAATTCGAAATTGAAAATTTTATCAAATTTCAAAAAATTTCATACTCCATAATTGGTAGTCTAAGAAAATTTATTTACTACCAATTGTATATGTTGCCCCAAATTCAAAATTGAAAAATTTATCAAATTTCCAAAATTTGCATACTCCATAATCGGTAGTCTATGAAACTTTATTTACTACCGATTATAGATGTTGCCCCATATTCGAAATTGAAAAATTTATCAAATTTCGAAAATTTTCATACTTTACGATCGGTAGTCTAAGAAAATTTATTTACTACTGATCGTATATGTTGCCCCAAATTCAAAATTAAAAAATTTATCAAATTTCCAAAATTTGAATACTCCATAATCGGTAGTCTAAGAAAATTTATTTACTAGATTGTATATGTTACCCCAAATTCAAAATTTAAAAATTTATCAAATTTCCAAAATTTACATACTCCATAATAGGTAGTCTATGAAACTTTATTTACTACAGATTATAGATGTTGCCCCAAATTCAAAATTGAAAATTTTCGAAAATTTTGAAAATTTGCATACTCCACAATCGGTAGTCTAAGAAAACTTATTTACTACCGATTCTATATGTTGCCCCAAATTTAAAATTGAAAAATTTATCAAATTTCTAAAATTTGCATACTCCATAATCGATAGTCTATGAAACTTTACAACTACCGATTATAGATGTTACCCCAAATTCGAAATTAAAAATTTTATCAAATTTCAAAAAATTTCATTCTCCATAATCGGTAGTCTAAGAAAATTTATTTACTAACGATTGTATATGTTGCCCCAAATTCAAAATTGAAAAATTTATCAAATTTCCAAAAATTGCATACTGCATAATCAGTAGTCTATGAAACTTTATTTACTACCAGTTATAGATGTTGCCCCTAATCGGTAGTCAGCGAGAGTAAGAATATACACCACATCATCTGGGGCGATCGTCATCTCTCCAAATGGCATATGGAAGGTGTCGGTCTCATGATACATTCTCTCCAGGAAGGCTGATACCGACACACATATAATCGGTAGTCAAATAAACACAATAACAAATGATTACAAAACAATCGAAAGTCAAATACAAAACCTATCTACCGATTAAGTAAAGAGAAATCAAAGGTTTTAAGGCACATATAATCGAGAGACAATAATCACACATAACTACCGATTATGACGTAACACTAATATTTTTTCAATTTCAAAATATTTTAATCGGAAGTTAACAACTACTACATATCTACCGATTGATTCAAAACTATATTCCTCTACATAAAATCATCTAATATAATCGGTAGTTAGATAAAAAATTAACTACCGATTAAGCCTAAATTTAGTACAGAAAGAAAATCGGTAAATGATGACTAAATATAACTACCGATTATAGTCGATGTGCTTGAGGAATGATGAACTCTTTCATAATCGGGAGTTAACAACTACTATATATGTACCGATTGATTCAAAACTATATTCCTCTACATCGAAACCATCTAATATAATCGGTAGTTAGATAAAAAAAATTAACTACTGATTAAGCCTAAATTTTAGTACAGAAAGAAAATCGGTAGTTAATGACTAAATCTAGCTACCGATTATAGTCGATGTGCTTGGGGAATGATGAATTCTTTCGTAATCGGGAGTTTAAACCTATATGAAACTACTGATTCTTACCAATTCACCGAAAACCCTAGAAATCTTAGTGATGATTTCATTCAATTCAAGCAATATAAACACAAATAATGGTAAACCCTTACCATATTGGAGCCATTAAATAGTTCTGGAGAGGCTGATTGTCATAATCAATCTCCGTATCTAGATCATCATCTTCGTGTTCCTCATCTTCTTCACTATGTTCTTCAACAATCTCTCTGTTTCTTAATCTCTCCATAAAATTTGTCTAGTTACTATTATCAGATTGACGGTTTGTTTTTTTCTGTCGAGCCATCTTTATATCGAAATATCGACGATGATTTGGTACGACGATACGATGAATTGGTTTGAAAATTTCACGAGGAATTTTTTTCTCACAATCGGTAGTCAAGAGGAAGAGAAAAAGAAGAATAAGATTTTTCTCACAATCGGTAGTCAAGAAGAAGAGAAGAAGAAGAGTTAGAAATGAAATGAAATTAGTTTAGGTTTTCTACTTTTATTAGTGAAAGGGTATATAAGTATTTTTACCTAACATTAGGCTATCCATAGCCACATCTATTGGATGGGTATAAATAAGTCGCCCCAAATTCTTTTTGAGTCGCCCTAAAAAACGGTAGGTTATAAATCATTCAAAATATTTTTATTAGTTTTGGTTTCATCTTATTTAAATAGAAGTTTTAATACAAATCCCCAAATCCACCCGCATCCAACTCATTCACCAGCCCATCCGTGGATATTAGACCCGCGGATGATGAATCGGATGCGGATGGAAATCTTACATCCGCCATTTAGATGGGCCGGATGTGGGTGGCACCAAATCCACGGATTATGCCCGCTGCTAGCCCCTACTCTCAGCATTTTCGAATGACTAGTGAGGAAAAAAAATACTAGACTCACTGGTGGATTGAGTTATGCGAGTTGTTCCACTTGACCCAAGGGTGAGCTTTACGGGCCCAAAAACTCATCCTTGCTAATTCTTAAATGGAAAGCCACTTTTCTGGGTTATGCAAGACAATCTACGGGACTCAATCCAAGATCGGTCTAGCACGTTTAAGTGGGGAATTACATAAGTTGTGGAACTGCCAAACTGGTCAGCGTCGTTTAGACGTTCGATCCTTGTAATTACTAACTCCAGATTTAGGTAAAAAAAAGACCGGTCGTGGGTTATAAGCCCAAAGGTGTCACTATCCAACTACATAAAACCCAACAAAACAAATTTAATACAAAAAACCCATTACAACTCAACTGTCCATATTACCCTCACTTATAAACCGATCACCTTCATTAAATGCTCATTAAATTGAATTCGACCTCATTATTTCCCTCTTTAACTTCTCTCTTCAACAACTTCCAAAATCAAACCGTTCAGAATTTTCAAAAACATCACAAAAAACTCCTGAAACAACATCATCGTCATCATCATCCATATCAAAAATCATCACATAAATCTCCCTGAAACAAAATCATCACATTAATCACCATCATCAGTAGAATTGAGTCATCATCATCCTGAATTTCTGATTCTCAAACGGTTGTTCATCATCATCAGTAGAATTGAGTCTTCTACTTTTAACTCATCATCATCTCCCTGAAGTTTCTATTCCATTCTCTAACAGTTTAAACCTAACCAAAATCACAGAAGATCATTAAAAATGGTGAAGAAACAAGACAAAAAGAAAGATAAAAAGATGAACAAAAAACTTAATAAAACAGTTAAGAAACAAGAATCTCCAAAAGGTAAATCGAAGTTTATAGTTTTATCATATTCTGTGATTGTTTATGGTTGAAAATCAAAATGCATCAATGATTTTTAGTTTCGCGATTTTGGTTTCATCAATGAATTTGGTTAATAAGGTTTCATCTGTTTCGAAATCACCGGTTTCATAGTTAGGTTTCAATTACATTTTTATGTAATTAGGTTTCACTAATTTTCATCTTGGTTTCATCTGTTTGTAGCATGATTTTAGGTTTCATCTGTTTTGACATAATTTATTTACTTAATGTCTATTACATTTTTCTGTAACTAGGTTTCACTGATTTTCATCTAGGTTTCATCTGCTTGTAGCATGGTTTTAGGTTTCATCTGTTTTGACCTAATTTATTTACTTAATGTCTATTTGGATGGAACCAAAAAAGGTTTTACAATTTCAGTGTATGGTTGTGACCAACAGTGTTGGTATTTTTTACTTAATGTCTATTTTGATGGAACCAAAATTGGTTTCATCATATTCTGTGTATGTATGGTTGTGACCAACTGTGTTGGTATTTTTTACGTAATGCCTGTTTTGATGGAACCAAAATTGGTTTCATCATATTCTGTGTATGTATGGTTGTGAACAACTGTGTTGGTGTTTTTTACTTAATGCCTGTTTTATGGAACCAAATTTGGTTTCATCATCTTCCTATATGGTTAAGACAAGTTCTGTTTGTGCTTATGGTTTACTTATTCTGTAACAGGAAAAAAAAGACTGACAGAACCATATAGGTGCTTGTTGCATCATTTGTGTGCAGAGGCACCTAAGATAAAAGCTTTGATATAGAATAAAGAAAAACACATGAAGGCACTGGTTGCTTGTCCATTTTGGCGTTTCTTCAAACCGTTCTTCGATCGTACGCTGCAAGAAAAAATATTGAAGAAAAAGACCAGAGCAATTCAGATGATCTTAGGGTCATTTTATAGAAGTGTCAAGGGAGAGAAACCAGATTTTTTCAAGTTGATGAGAGCAAGGAATATGATACTATAGACAACACCAGAACAGTTCGCTGTCATTTTTGGTCTACAAATGATGAAGAATGTAGATATACCCGAAGATGCTGAGCTGAAGAAAAAGGTGAACATGATTGCGGTCGAGTATTTTAAAGGAGATAAGAAGATGAGGAAAACTGATATTCTCAGAGCTATGATGGAAACTGCAGCAGATGAAACCAAAGATGAAGACTTCGTCAAGGTATTCATACTCTATCTCTTGGTTTCGATATTTGTCCCAAACAAAGGTGGGCGGAATCTGACTTCAAAATACTTGTACCAAGTATTTGAGATGAGTAAAGTGTGTTGGCCTGGTTTTTTCCATGAGTATCTAATTGAGTCTATAATTAAAGATGAAGAAGTTGATCATGTATCAGGTTGCGTCATTTACCCATTGGTAAGTTAATTTTTGTTTCTTTTGATTCATAAATTGTTTGTTTTTTATTTTTTCCGAGTTTGATTACTAATTTAAATGTTGTGTTGTGTATTGTTTTTTTCAGTATTGGTTTACCGAGATGACAAACATAACATTGAGACAAGATGGGAACGAAATGTACGCAAGGTTCGCTAGATGGACCCTAGATGAAATAAGCAAAGAAGTGGTGAATAATTTTGATGATCTTAGCAACAAACCAGAAATTTTCTCAAAGGTAAAATCAACAACAGTTCTTGTTTGTTATAATTTTTAATGTATGAGAATTAAAAATTTCAATCATTTATTTGGTTGCAACTTATTCCATATGAAAAGAAAATGATGGAACCAAAAAAGGTTCCATAGTTTATTTAATTCCAACTTATTAATCATAACTTTTCTTGTGTTCTGCAGATGAATGTGGGTTACTGTCAGGGATCCTTCTTGCTTCCATATAATGAACAAGAAATACGCTTGGTCCAGCATATAGAGGAAAAGGAAATTCATGTTGAAGATTACATAGGTGGTGATGGAAGTGAAGAGGATAATGCAAGTGAAGAGATTGTTGGTGAAAGAAATGAAGAGATTGTTGGTGAAAGAAATGAAGAGAGTGTTGGTGATAGAAATAAAGAGAGTATTGGAACTGGAAATGAAGATACCACTTACAAGGAAAAATATAAGTGGGCGAGAATTTTGATTGAAAAACTTACAAGCGTTAGTAACAATGGGATTTCGGAAGAAGATCAATCAATTCTTGCAAAATATGATGCTGAAGATAAGTTATAACCAGTGAGGAAGACTTACGTGAGACAGAAACGTAAGAGAGATGAAACAGAAACAGTTTCAAACACTGAACAAGATGTGGAGGTGATATGTTAAACTTAAATGAGTTAAATATGATATTATTTATTTATGTGTGTTGGGTTAATGGTAGTATCTAACATATGTTAAAAATCGCAGGAATTGATAACCAAAGTTATAAATATTGTGGATGAAATGATAGAACAAGATGATGGTAATGTTGAGGTTGAAGAAGATAGTGAACAAAAGTCTGACAATGATGAGGTGATAATTTACTTTACTTTGATTTTATTTGATTTAATTTGATTTGTCTATTGTCATTGAATCTATGTTTTTTGAAATCAATAAATCTTGCAGGTAATGAATATGCCTGAAGAAACAGAACAACATGATGCAGTGGAACCTTAAAAGGTTTCAGCTCATGAAGAAGTTCAGGAGCAACATGATGCAGTGGAACCTGAAAAGGTTTCAGCTCATGAAGAAGTTAAGATTCAACATGATGCAGTGGAACCTGAAAAGGTTTCATCTCATGAAGAAGTTCAAATTCAACATGATGCAGTGGAACCTGAAAAGGTTTCAGCTCATGAATTTCAGATTCAAGGATTAATTGAAGATTTGGAGGATTCTTTGTTGGAACCAGAAAAGGTTTCATCAACTGAAGGAGAAGTTCAGGAGCAACAGGTGTTGGAACCAGAAAAGGTTTCATCAAATGAAGGAGAAGTTCAGGAGCAAGAGCTGATGGAACCAGAAAAGGTTGCATCATCTGAAGGCAAAGATCAACAACTGATTGAAGATATTTCAGATTTAACTCCGAACAAAGTTGAAGATTTGGAGGTGACTGAGAAAGTAAAATCTGAAATCAAAGGGAAGCAATCCAAAGATAATATAATAGAAGAAGATTTGGAGATAACTCCAAACACAGCTGAAGATATAAAGGTGGCTGAACAAATTGAATCTTCTTTGTCGAAGACTAACTTGAGGAGTGGAATAGAAGAAGTTTCTGAATTGACTCCAGACACAATAGAAGATATCAGAGTGGCTGAGAAGGTAGAATTGGAAGCGAAAAAAAGTTCTTCATCAAAGCCAGAGAAACAGATTGAAGTGTCAACTCAAAGCCAGGGTTCAATTGATGAAACTATTCTTCAGCAAATGGAAGATGAATATGCAAACAAGACTTCTACATCAAAGCCAGAAAGTAAAGGCATGTGCTACTACTCTGTTATAAACATGGAAAATGATGTAATTGCTTTAGAAGATGATATGCCTCATTTCGAGTTGGGATTGACGCAAACAGACAGTGACAAAGAAGATAGTGAAGATGTCAGTCCCGAATAAAAAGTGAGTAACAGAATCTCAAGGATGAGAAAAAACAAAAGGAGCATGCAAGCACCTGTTAAGATGCAGGATTATACACCTGGAGAAGCTAAGAAGAAGGAAAGAAACAAGACTCGTTGTGTGAGCAGAAAGCAAACTACAAAGTTGGAGAAAAACAAATAGAGAAAAGGGAAGTCAAGTTGAAAGCAGTGGACAACTTGAAAATTATGCAAGTGCTGGATTCAAATGAAAAACCGATTGTGTGTAGATATTTTAAAATGCACAATGAAAGGTAAGTGGCATTCATACTATTAAGTTTGTTGGTTTCATAATTTAAGTGTTTTAGTTTCTTTTCTTCCTCTTTAATCTTAATTTGTTTTTGAACAATTTAACAATAGTGACATGGCTTGGGAGAAAAAAGATCTGGGGTTGTACATTACAGGAAGGAATATGAACACCTTGGTAAGAAAGGGTGACATTGCAGGAGATATGATTAAGTTCTACATGGTCAAATTGCAAAAAAACATATTAAAGAATATCATGAAACCAGATGGTACTCCTAAGTACAAAGGGGCTGTTTTTCTCAGCACATATGTCTATGTAAGTTTCATCTAAATTCTCTTATACAAGTGTATTTCTGAAACAAAAATAGAATTTGATTTTTGATTTTTTACTGAATTTCAGACACTGCACTCAATCGGACAAAGTTGCCACACTGCAATTGAAGCTTTCATTGACAAAATGGATTACACTCCAGAATTTGTATTCGTTCTACTACTAACAAAAATAAGTGAAAAGTCGTATCATTGGACATTGTTAGTCTTTGATAATGAAAATGGAGAATTCTCTCACTACAACTCCATGGCTTCCACTGAAGATGAATGCAACAAAAGTGCTGAAAGCATGAAAGAAAGAATGGTGTCAGCATTCAAACAACATGTTGCAAAGCTTTTCCTAGACCCGACAAGTCAAAAAAAAAAATTATTTTGAATGCCCCTTTGTGCTGTCAACAAGATGTGTAAGTACTTTTAAAAGAACTAGTGATATCTTCATTTCAATCCTTTTTTATTTATTTTTAATTTAAAGATCTTGTTTTGTTAATTTCAGGAATGATTGCGGACTTCATGTTTGCTATTACATGAAGAGCCTTTTGAAAAAAAAAATCATCCGAAGAGCACATAAAACAAAAGGTGCAAATTATGAGGCCAAAGTTGGCATGCAAGATACTCCTTGACAAAGTTGAAGACTATGAGTCCAAAGTTGCAACTTAAAGTTATAATAGAGAAAAGACGGGCAAACATTAGGGTGGAGGAGGACTACTTGCAACATCCAGGAAGAGGAGTAACATGAAGGTTCAGTTATGCAATTGTTTGGTTTCTTTTCAGGTGTGTCTCGTTAGTGGTGGCAGAGAAAGAAGACTGATGGTGCGTTAATGGTGGTTGTCTGTTCATGGAAGAGAAGATGCAGTTCATGATTGGTAAAAAACAAAGTTTGTGAAAAAAAGGTTGAAACTAAGAACAATGTTAATCAATTAGTTTGTGGTAATATACAATGGTTGTCCGTAAAACATCTTATTCAATGATTTGTAAACAGAGGGTAGCTAAGAACAGTCTTTTCATCAATCACTACTTTTAAGTTATAAAATATGTTGTGATATTTTTCTCTTAATCAAGGATGAACATCTTATTCAATGATTTGTTTCATCTTATTACAGGATGATATTTTTCTGTTAATCAATATTTTTTGTTTCATCTTATTCCAGATGAAAAAACATGATGAAACCAGAAAAGGTTCCATCATTATTCTTGGTTTTCATCTTGTTCCAGATGAAAAAACATAATGGAACCAGAAAAAGTTCCATCATTTGTTTTTGTTTCATCTTATTCCAGATGAAAAAAAACGATGAAACCAAAAAGGGTTCCATCATATTTTTTGGGTTCATATTGTTCCAGATGAAAAAAAATGATGGAACCATAAAGAGTTCAATCATTTGTTTTTGTTTCATTTTATTCCAGATGAAACAAACAATGAAACCAAAAAGGTTTCCATCAACTTAGAGATAAAAAAACCCTGAAGAATGTGACAAACTATGAAACCTATTTTGGTTCCAACAAATTATAAAAGCCTGCAACTCTGACAAACTTAATCTAAAAATAAAAAAACATGAAAGACCTGGAGCAAATTGAAATTTTAACTGTAAAAATTATAGAAAAAAGAATAATAAAAATATGTAGATTAAAACATATAGTAGTCTAAACAAAAAATAAAAATGAAAGTCGATGAATTGTTGTCAAAATCAATTCACATCTGCCGCGCAGGGCATGTCCTTCGGTTATGGGCACTCAAAACATGACAGCTACCACAAGTTCTCATCTTCTTATTAGGAACTGAACATGTATTAGGAATACTCTTCTTCTTCCTTGGACGACCTGGTTGTGGTAGAGCATCAGGACCAAGAACAAGAGATTTTGGAGACACAATCGAAGGCTTTTCAACTGTGGGAACATGATGAATTGGTTCTTGCATAGGATTCACGGTAGAACTTTACTGTAAAGTAGAATTCAACATACTTGTACGGGTCTTCTTCATTTAGCATGATACAGCGGATAGCGTGGGCACAAGGAAAACCGTTGATGCGCCAGCGGTTGCAAGAACATGTTCTTCTTTCCAGATCAACCTTTTGTGTTAATGTCGAATGAACTTCAAACACATATTGCGACGACTTGGTGACATTGTATTCACGGACGTGCATCTTGTTGTTGTACAACTCAATTTCAAATTCTGGACATAAAGTTTCTCGCCACTTCAATAATGTTGCACATTGTTCGCGACGTACACACATTTGATTCATAAGCTTCACTCTGATATCATCAACCATGATGGCTATAGGCTTCTCTCTCTCTTCAAAGATCCAACTATTGAAACTCTCAGCAATGTTCGAACACAACCTACCATAACGACGACCCGGGAAATAAATACTTTCCCATTTATCAACCGAAGCTCTACTCAGATAATCTTGTAACTTCTGATTTTTGACCTGCAACAAATTCTCCCAGTTCTCTGAAAATTTTATATGTGTATAAGCATACGCATATTTTTCAAACAACCCAAGCACATAATTGTTATAAACCTTACTGGACTTCGGCAAGTATGTATTGATATTATTCTTCATATGCCAATAACACCAATCATGAACAACATCAGGGAATACATCAGGGATTTGATTCACCAAACCACTACCTCGATCACTCACAAAAGTAAGCTTTTTGCGCAGAGGAGAAAGAACTTGCTTCAAATTCTCCAAAACCCATTTCCAGTTGGCGTCATTCTTCGAAGAAACAACAGCATAAGCAAAAGGATAGATTTCTGAAAATTGAACAGAAAAAAAATGTCTCAGCATATAAAAAACGATGAAACCAATTTTGGTTTCATCAAAATAAGGTTTATCTGTTTCAATTACATTTTTCTGTAAAAATAGGTTTCACTGATTTTCATCTTGGTTCCATCTGTTTGTAGCATGATGTTAGGTTTCATCTGTATAGGATTAAATAATAGACTTATTTATCAACTCAGAAAAAAATAGAATGTTTAAGAAACTTACCGTCATTCCCGGTTAGACCTGTTGCTGCCATGATATGACCAAGGTATTTGCTCTTCAAATGGGCTGCATCAAGGAATAACAAAGGACGACATTAATTGAATCTACGAATGCATGCTCCGAAACAGATAAACAATCTCTGAAATTTTTGAGTCCCATTTTCAACTTCCAAAACAACACGAGATCCAGGACTGGTTTCAGTCAATTTGTTGGTATACCATTTCAAGTACATAGATGATTTATCGTTATCTCCCCATGTAATATTCAATGCATGCCTCTTCCCTGTATATGCATAATAACGACTAATGTCAAAGTTGTACTCTCTTGTAAACTGATTCATAATATCCTTTGTCTTCTTCTTTGGATTCTGTTTAATCTCTTCAAGAATCAAGCTACTAATTAGTTTCTTCGACAGACGTGGTCTGTTTACAACTCCACCACAACAAGTATGCTTCTTATTTAACTCCTTGATAATAAAAGGACGACCTTAAATACCATCAATAAAAACAGCATATATATGCCATTCACATTTCTCTTCTTCCTTCTTAGAACAACATGCACCAATACTCAACTTCTCATTCCTTGTCATCTTAAATGAATACCCAGATACTGCATGATATTTCAACAAATCAGAGCGAATTTGTTGAACACCTCCATTAAACACCTGATTGACACCCTGGAAAAGGCTTAAACAATGCGCAGACTTCAACGGTTCTTTAACTTTATTACGGACATCATAATCAACTAAATTTGTAAGTGCTGCATGCTCAAAAGATATAACTCCTAAACTTCGTGGCTGCTCAAATGGTATGATTCCTGAAATTTCTGAACTACAACTAGAGGACTCATCTCTATGCCTTACATGTAACTCAAAAGATGGAAGCTTATTAAAAAAAGTAAATAAAGCAACTGATTGGAGATCAAAATCAGAATTGATAACCTTTTGCTGATCACAAACTATGTGGAAAATTTCTATAGAAAGAACATAGAATTGTCACCAACTTTAACATATACTACCCTTCAAATCACAAACAGATGCTTGTAGACCAATACGAAAAGATAATGTATCCTCTTTGTGAAATATAACAACAAGAACCGATTCCATAACCTACAGAAATAGTATGAAACCAAAATAAGTTTCACTAGATGTGAATATTAACATCAACAACATAACAAATTCTGATTCCAATAATATACAGGACAAGGTAAAACCAAAAACAGTTTCACTAGATGTGGATATAAAAAACAACACCAACAACAACATTTGAATAAGAACATAAAAAACATAACAAATTCTGATTCCAATAATCTACAAGAAAAAGTATGAAACAAAAAACAGTTTCACTGGCTGTGAATATAAACAACAACAAACAACAAAAATTGAATATTAATATCAAAAACATATCTGATTACAATAATCTACAGGAAAAAGTATGAAACAAAAAACAGTTTCACTGGCTGTGAGTATAAACAAAAACACCAACAACAACATTTGAATAAGAACATCAAAAACATAGCAATTTGATTCAAATAATATACAAGACAAGGTATGAAACCGAAAAAAATTTCACTAGATGTGAATATAAACAACAAAAATAACAAAATTGAAAATTAACATCAACAACATAACAAATTCTGATTCCAATAATCTACAGGAAAAAGTATGAAAAAAAATAGTTTCACTGGATCTGAATATAAACAACAACACCAACAACAACATTTGAATAAGAATATCAAAAACATAAATTTTTTGATTCCAATAGATTTGAATAAGAACATCAACAACATAAACATAGAAATCATAAAAACAAATGGATATGAGTTTCATAATAAACATAAACTCAATTATTCAACAAAAAAAAAAATCAATTATACCTGAAAGTTGAATTTCAGTTTGAGATGAATGATTGAACTAATACAACATCTTGAACCGAATGAGAATATGATCAAATTGAAAGAATAAACTGAAACTTCAGTAGGAATCTTCAAAACACCAACAATTTGAAGTTACAGTTCCTGTTCTTCACTTAAACAGAAACGAAAACGAGTTCGGTTCTTCAAAAGTTTGATAATCAAATAACAACCAAAATCAATAAATCGAAAATTAAAATACAATCAAAATCATAATAAGAAAACCAAAATCAAAATCAAACTTACCTGATGAAATACAACTGAAGCTATAGTTTCTGTTCTTCACTTAAACAAATACGAAAACGAACTCGGTTCTTCAAATAATCAAAGGATTTTAAATGGAAATAAAGTAAAATCAAAATCAAACTTACCTGATGAAATACAACTGAAGCTAGAGTTTCTGTTCTTCACTTAAACATCAACGAAAACGAACTCGGTTCTTCACTTAAACAGCAACTGAAGATATGTTTGAAATTGATTTAGCTACCATCAATTTGGAGAAGATATTTTTTGTTTCAAAAAACCCTAGCCGAAACTCTGTTCTTAGCTACCAGCTGAATCAGATTCTGTAAACTTGATTTAGCCGATTTCCTCTCACCAAAACTAAGATTTGATTTTAACATTTATTTCCATTCAAAACTTATAGATTATGTAGGAAGCGCAACTCGGGTATATTGAAAATAGCTAAAAACTAAATTTAATCATTATTAAGGGAAATGGGGTTTTGAGTTTCATTTTTAATCTAAATGGTTTTTGTTTATTAAAAATAATATGGGAGGGTTTTTTGTATGTGAAGTTTGTTCACCTTGGTTTTTTATACCAAGTTTTGAAGAATAAAAAAGAGAAAAAAAAAAGAGAAAAAAAGCTTGCCAAAGGGAAGGATGGGGCGCATACAATTAGCTTTACAGATTTCACGTGTATGCTTGTTGTAGTCAGTGATGACACTGATGAGACTGAAACTTAAAGTATAACAAGATCAATCTATCTTTTTAATGTTCAAAGGAAAACCGGACACTTCGTTATGACTAGAACTTACCAACCAGTTAGTAAACAAACATAATTCATATTTGTCTCATTTCTGTCTTTTAATATTGGCTGCCCTTATCATTCTGTGTGTACTAGCTGTGTCTAGTTATAACAGTCGGGTGTAACATTTTTGTTATTTCTAACTATCAGCTTCACCTCCTATAATATCTAGTTCACCTCCTGTTATTTCTATGAGATGTAATAGAGTATTAATACTCTTGTAATCTTCTCTTTCTATTTAATTAGAATCTTTCCGTTTCATTATCAATTTCAGTATGGTATTAGAGCATGTGATGATTCTCTCTTAATTTTTCTTTATTTTATTTTTTAATCTTGTTCTTGTTTTTCTTTCTCGATATGTTTCTTTTTCTTCTAATGATTCGTGAATTTGCTTCTGAATCTTCAACAATAGAAAATCCAATTTCTTTTTCAATCTCAAAAATTCCTCTGAATCAATTAACAAATATTGTTCAACTTAAATTGAAAGATGATAATTTTCTCACATGGAAGTCTTTGATGATTCCTTTCATTCAAAAATTTAGAATCATGAAATTCCTTGATGGATCTTATACCTGTCGTCCTCAATTCACGTTTCCAAGAAATGAAGCTAATGGTGTTGAAAATCCTTTATACTTCGATTGGATGGATGAAGACGCTACTGTCATTCTATGGATAAATTCTACAATCTATGATAATGTTATTTCTTAATTTACTGGTTTAGCTACTTCTTTTGATCTCTGGAAGAATACTGAAGAAATATTTTCAAGAGTATACTCAACAAACTCGATTCAATTACGAACAAAACTAATGTCTATCAAACAAGGAGATAGATCTGTGTCTATTTTGCTAGGAGAAATAAAAACTATCTCAGATCAGCTTGCTGCAGCTGGATCCAAGGTAACTGATAATGAACTTGTTGTTATTATCTTATCTGCACTTAATTCAGATTACAATTCATTTGCTACCTCTATTAGGATTAGAAATCCTCCAGTTAATAATGTTGAACTTCACAATCTCTTGATAAGTGAAGAATTAGTTGTCTCTAAAAGAAACAAGAACCTAGTAAATGAATCTAGCAATCGACCTTTTACTGCTTAGATGAATAATTTTCGAGCACAAAGTAGAGGTGGTGGTCGTGGTTTCTTTGGTTATCCAAGAGGAAGTGGTCGTGGTAATTACTATACAGGCAGAGGAGCTGGTAGTGCTCAAGATTTTTCCTATCAAGGTAGAGGTATTCTTCACACACCACCAACAAGATTTTATTCTAGGCCTCATCCTCAAGGTCTTCACTCTGGTGATAAACCAACATGTCAGATCTGTGAGAAATATGGTCATGATGCAAGAGAATGCTGGAATCGTATTAACTTCTCTTATCAAGGCCGTGACTCCAAGAAATCTATAAGTCATGCTTGCTTCAACAATTTTTTTGGAAATAACCCATGGTATGTTGATTCTGGTGCTAAGAATCATATTACTGCTCAAGATGAGAATCTTAATACTTCTACTTCATACTCTGGAACTGATATGATCACAACAACTAATGGTGAATGTATGTTTATCAACATCTATGGCTCTTCTAAGATTTATGTTCCTAATAATACTTTTTCTCTCAATAATGTCCTACATGTGCCAAATTATCTCACAATCTCATTTCTATAAATAAATTTGCTAGAGACAATCATTGCTCTCTAACATTCACTTATGTTGATTTCTGTATCAAGGACCTCACATCAAGAAGAATTCTATTTTAAGGGCCCAGTGAGAATGGTCTCTACCCCCTTTTTAACTGCAGTTCAACTACTCCTACTCCTACAGCCTTGTCATGTATTAAAGCTTCACCTGAAGTATGGCATAAAAGACTTGCACATCCTTCGTTTTCTTCGTTTAGTAGGATTTGTAGAACAATAATGCTTGACAATTTTGTGTCAAAGCCTATCTTGTGCACTCATTGCCAATTAGGCAGAAGTCACAAACTCCCTTTTGTTGTTTCTAGTTTTTTTTCTGTAGCTCCATTGCAATTATTGTATTTTGATATATGGGGTCCTGCACCTGTTCCTTCAACTAATGGATATATATATTATGTCAATATCATTGATGATTTTTCCAAATTCTGTTGGGTTTTTCCACTTTAATTCAAATTTGACTTTAAAGTTGTCTTTGCACATTTTATGAATTTAGTTCAGAATCTTTTATCTAGTTCTATTAAGTGCATTAGAACTGATGGGGGGGGGGGGGGGTTGCAAATCATGAACTAAAATATTTTTTGTCCTCTTATAGTATAGCTCATGTTACATGTGCCAATACACCTGAACAAAATGGTGTTGCTGAATCTAAACACTGACACCTACTTGACATAACTAGAACTTTTCTAGTTCAAGCCTTTCTTCCAATTTTTTTTTGGTTTAAAGCATTGTCAACTACCAACTACACTATCAACAGATTACCTAATCAATCTTTACAACATCTATCTCCTTATCAAGCTTTATTTCACAAACCACCAAATTATTTCTTTTTAAAAAGTTTTGGATGTCTTTGCTTTCGTTGGCTCAGACCATACACAACATCTAAGTTGAGTCCAATAAAGGTTACATATGCTTGAGTCCTAGTTCTGGCAAAATTTATGTGTCCAGACATGTTGTTTTCTTTGAAAATCATTTTCCATATTTCACTCTCATCAAAGTTCCAGATTCTATGTCAATTTTTGATCTTGATATGTCTGTTGCTATCATGGTTTTGAATCCACTCTTGAATCTTCTACTTCTATATATGTACAAAATGCACCAATTTCTCCTTCACTATCTGACTCCACTCTTAATGATCAAATACCCACAACATGCTCACAAGATCCAAAAGAGGCATTTTCAAACCAAACTCATTACTCTCTACCAAACATCCAATACCAATAGCTTATCTTGCTTCCATTGTTACTCCTACTCCTACTTGCTTCTCCCAAGATGCAAAAATCCCAGTTTGGATAAATTCAATGGTTAAAGAATACAAGGAACTGCATGGACCAAAGTACCACCTGATAATTCTCAAAATCTAGTTGGATATAAATGGGTCTTCAAGATCAAACACAATGCAGATGACTCTATTTAAAGGTATAAAGCTAGACTTGTAGCTAAAGGTTTTCATCAACAAGAAGGCTTAGATTATACTAACACATTCAGTCTTGTAGTAAAGCCTCCTACCATAAGGATTGTTTTATCTCTAGCTGTTAATTTTTATTGGCAAATCAAACAACTTGACATCAGCAATGTTTTTCTACATAGTGATCTCAAAGAAGATGTTTACATGACTCAGCCACCAGGTTTTAAAGAAAAAGAACTTCCTCACTCCGTGTTCAAATTGAATAAATCACTCTATGGCATGAAACAAGCACCTAGGGCTTGGTATGAGAAATTAGTAGATATTTTAGTAAGTTTGGACTTCTCTCCCTCTGCAGCTGATTCCTCTCTTTTTGTTCAGAAGCTGGGTTCAAAACTCACTATCATATTGGTCTATATGGATGATATAATCATTACAGGAAATGAGTCATCTCATTGAAATACTTTGATAAAGAATTTTGGTTCATTCTTTCCTGTTAAAGATCTTGGCTCTCTACATTTTTTCTTGGGTTTGGAAGTTAGCAAATGTGCACAAGGTCTTTTTCTGTGTTAGACAAAGTATGCTATTGATCTTCTTACCAAGACTAATCTTCTAGGTATCAGACCTTGCTCAACTTCATGCTCTACTAAGTTTAAGCTAAATTCTGCAGATGGTGAACTTTTATCTAATGCAACAAAATACAGGGCCATTATTGGATCTCTTCAGTACTTAACATGGACAAGACCTGAGATTTCATATGTTGTTAATTAGATTTGTCAACAAATGCAATCACCCAGAACAACTCATTTGATTGCAGCTAAGAGGGTCTTGAGGTACATTAAAGGGACTTTGGATCATGGTCTTCTTTCTACAAAAGGCTTTACTGCACCAAAGGGTTACATTGATGCTGACTGGGTTGGAAATCCAACTGACAGAAGATCAACTAGTGGCTATTGTGTTTTCTTGGCAATAATCCAATTTCCTGGTTTTCAAAGAAACAACCAACTGTTTCTAGGAGTTCTACTGAGAATAAGTATAGGTCTCTAGCTTCTACTGCTGCAGAAGTACTCTGGCTTTGTCAAGTTCTTAAAGACTTACATGTCTTTTTACCAAATGCTCGTGAGATAGCTTGTGACAATAAATGATTCATAGCTTTGTCCTCCAATCCAGTGTTTCATAGCAAGATGAAACATTTAGCTATTGATTATCACTTTGTGAGGGAGCTGGTTTAAAACAAAAGATTGCAGGTACTTTACATCTCCACTCTCAATCAAGTTGCTGATGTTTTCACTAAAAGCCTTTTTGCTCCAAGATTTTACTTTCTTAAAGACAAACTCAAAGTGGTGCAATCACTTAGGATTGAGGGGGGCTAGTACAAAAACATAACTTATTTCTGTCTTTTAATATTGACTGCCCTTATCATTTTCTGTGTGTGTACTAGTTTTGTCTAGTTATAACAGTCAGGTGTAACATTTCTGTTATTTCTAACTGTCGGCTTCACCTCCTGTAATATCTAGTTCACCTTCTGTTATTTCTATGAGTTGTAATAGAGTATTAATACTCTTGTAATCTTCTCTTTCTTTTTAATTAGAATCGTTATGTTTCATTATCAATATCACTACCAGTTACCTAGCTAGCCATATTGATGGTTTTGTCAAGAACAAAGGAATATGATTGTGCTTTAGCCCTGAGAGTTATGGAATAAGCTCCCAGATATTACATTTTCTAGAAACATAAAATCATTTAAAAAGTAAAATATAAGAAAAAAATAAAAAATTAATGTCATTCCATCTAGCATCTGTTTCTATCAAAATCCTTCTTCCAATATCTTGAAAGTTCTCTCTATAAATACAGGTTTGCCTCTCCCTCCTTGGCAATCTTCCTTTTTTACTGCATAAATGTGTTAGCTATGTAAGAATCAATCTAACTGAAGTTGTAATTATGTACCTAGAATGTGCAATAAAACGACAGATTGTCTAGCCAAATCTATCTGTAAATTATGTAATGTTGGAGAATGGTGGCATGAGCCTCCACCCAATCTTCTTGTATTATTGGCTATGTATGTAGGTTTAAACACTATGTAATATATCTTATCCTTGTCAAAAATAATTAAAAAAAAAACTCTTGAAAACATACCAGCAGGTTATGCACATAAACGAGATATATGCCGCCTCTGTTGAATCCTTGGGCGTACAAAGAAAATAGGTTATTTGGAATTCTCAAGTTAGTGGGATGTTTAGGCACCGTATTAATATATATATATATATATATGTACATCGAGTTGAATTCACTGAATCCTATGGAAAAAGTTGGGGACATTTTCTAACATGGTTGAACTTTTGGTCCGTTAAAGACTTAAATAGTGGGTCTTCTTCGTCTTGTGTCGGGAAGTTGGTCTGTTTTTATATGTCTTTTTGATAAAGTTTTCATAGTTTTATCTTTCCTGACTTGTGTGCTTGAGCTTGTGTGTCTTTGACTCACAAAATAGAATCTAGTATTTATCGATCAATAAAACCAGGTTTTTCTTAAATATAGTCCATGCTTTTATTATTGACATCCCAAAAAATTTAAGTAAAAATAAAAAACCAAACAAGTTTTAATTTTTGACTAACAATCTAATTTAAATCCACATCTTTCCCAAAATCAAAATAAACTCTATCTTCTTTTTAAATCCAAACTAAAGTATACTTCAGATTAATTGTAATGTTTTCTAACTATTTTCATAAACCCTAATTTTTAATTTTCCCCCAAAACAAACTAAATCCTTTCCTATTTTTCTCTATAATGATTTTTTTTACTCAATCATGATTAGTTAAAATTGAGTGTTCTTCCAAATCATCAATTATTATCACAGATCTTCTATAAACTTAATTATGAAAATTAGGTAATTAACTTCTTCTCTTTTTTTTGATTTAGGAATTTAATTATTTGTTCAATATTTTGGGTTATATATAATAATTGTGTATAATTTTACAATTAGTTGGTTCGATAACCTTTACATTTTTTTATCGGTTAAGAAGACATATAAAAATAGATATTGTTTGAATACCCAAAGATATTTAAATTACTTTTCTAATATCCAAATTGGATATTGCAGCCAATACTTTTAACTAATTATACCCTAAGTACTAAAATACCTTTGTTTATCATGTATCCAGGGACAGACCCATCTTCTTATTCAATTCGTCACGTTCAACTGTTTCTTCCGAGTTCCATTGCTCCAACTATGGATTGTATGTTTAGTTTGGATGATTAAGAGGATCATTAAGAAGCTAAGAACAACAAGAAACTTGGGGTGCAATATGGTATAATGAATTGGGTTTTAGTTGAAAGAACCGGTTGAGCATCGGCCGATAGGAATTGATCATGATGGTGATCAAAATTCTCGTCAACATTGGGTATCACTGATAGTAGGGGCAGCAAAAGAAATTTCTGACTGTTTTATTACATGGGGTAACACTAGGTTATTTTGTAATATTGGATGATTAATAGGGACAACAACTCAAAACAGGGCTTTCTAGAATTTAGTTAGATAAATACACCCGTAGAATAGTTAGTTACACTTACATGATTATCTTCTCTTCTACCACTTTGCATTTAGAAGAAATGCAAATATTTAGTTCACAAATATACGAATGGATCATTATTTATTTTTATAAACTAGAAATTTTATAGAAAATGAATGGTTTTCAAGTTAATCCATAACTAACCTCTTCAGTAGATCTATTTTTCAAATATTTGTTTACTAGTTTTTTTCCTGTGCTGCACGGATTTAATGAATTATATACTAAATGATGTCTCTGAAGTGAAAAAGATTCCAAAAAACAACAAATTATTTATTCAGAATACACTAAGTTTTAAATTATAAGTGAAATCTATAAGTTATATGGTATTGGAAATACTCAAATACATAGGAGATGGGAAAAGGATGTGAAGAGATCCTACTCAAAAGTTAAGTGGGTTTTAATTGTTTGGAGAATGACAGTGAAAGCTTGCGTCGTAATGAACTTTGTTCAAACTTTAGCAGAATTACGGATTGGCGTCCATCACACCAACTTGTTTTGTACTCGAGTCCAATGGATTGGTAGAAAAACATAGCTTTCATAATTTCTTTTCTCCTGTGTGAATTGCATTTTTTTTTATGCTATAAGATGTTGAGTTTCTTTATGCATGCACATACCAATCTCTTATGTAGGGATTTCTCATATATGTAATCCGAATATAACATAGATTCATGATTTAAGAATATAAATGACTATTTAAGGTGGCATTGTATAAGCTTGTTCCAGTGATATACAACTATTTTCTGTGACTGCCAAGTACTGTACACATAGTGTTAACAGTGACCGTTAGACTGCACGATGAATGATTTCTGAACTACACTAACCTTATATTCTTCCTTTTGTTTTATATCAAGAGAAGAGAGTAAAACTTCACTTGTTTTTAAATATGATTTACAATATCTTGCATATTTCAGAAACTATTAATCCTCGTTGTTTTTATTGTTATATTAATGTTCTAATTGTACAACCTATGTCCTAACGGAAGGGTTAAAATCTCAGGATTTTCTAATAATACTCGGTTAATAACC